>JAAXYX010005126.1:0-11320 GCA_036851915.1 Ptenothrix huangshanensis | reverse complement strand
GAAGAAATACTTACAAATATTGCAGCTTTTTAAAGAGAAAATTTTTATATTTTCTTCACTTGCAAATTCCAAGTTGTTTGAATTTTCTTGTTTGGAAATTAAGAATGGCTTTTGAGCAGTTTGCTTCGACTTGACTCATCTTGTTATATTTCTTCATCTCCCACCAACATTTTTTGTCCCTCTTCACCACTGCATAAGCTTATTTTCCTCCGTCAATACATATGTGCAAATAGCGCAGCGTATTAGCAGCTACTTGAAAATGCTTTGACTACAACTTGAAAGTGAAATGTGGTGGAATTTTTGCGCGTTCTCATTCGCTGCATTAACTCTTCAAAGAAGAATACAGCACTACACAAGACAGTACAGCTCCAGAGCCATTGCAAAATTCGTTAACAATTTACACGACACAATACTCCCTTTTTACATTACATCTTTTTAAATGAAACTTCTAGTCCACATTCACAAATAACATTGCATTGTAGGGACTTATTAAACTTGCAATTTAATTCCGCATAATAAAAAAAACGGTTAAAGTCTAAGCAAATAAAATTTTCTCGTTTAAATTTTTTCACGCGATAAAATCTCTTTGAAGGTCTTTCACACATCTAGGGAATTTAAAAAGTCAACTTTTTTCAATTCTTACATTGCATGACTGTCGGTACCGTTTTTCTTTGAATCATTCCTCCAATAGCATTTCTTTATCCCAGGCGTTAGTAATTCCTTCTAGAATCTCACATATCTAATTAAAGTCTGGAAATTTAAAGCAATATCTCCTCTGCATATATATACATGCATTCTACCCAGGTCCTCAAAGATGCATAAAATAGAGCCAGATTTTTTAAATAGAGCTCGGAGAATCTATTTAACGAAGTACGGTAAATAGTTATTTGTCATGGTTGGTGCAACGACACAGTAAAAACTAAAAGCCTTAAAGCATGCAAAAATGCATCCAAAACACCAAAACGAACGCATTTTATGTGTACCTTAAGTGCATTACAGACGCATCTTGAACAGTGAGATGCGCATAAGGTTGACTTTTGATGAGTTTTTAATGAACTTTAGATTTTTAGAGGCACCTTTAGTGAACTTGGAGTGCGTCCCAGCTACGTTCGTAATTATACTAGACACGAGTAGGTTGTTAGCATTTCAGATGCGCCAGTTTTTACAGTGTACTTTGCAATTTTGAAATGGCTCGAGGTTTAATGGCAATGACTGTAGAAAGATCAAAGTTAAGTCAGTAAAAGTCACCATTGTTCCATTTCCCCCTCTCACTTCCAGTTCGTGTTCCATTTTCTCAGACTTTTAAGTAGAATTTCCTTTAATTAGAATTAAACTTGTCTGCAATGCCTCTTCGTGATGCCAAGCACTTTTATACAGTCCAATAAAGTAAAAGCAAAGAATGGCATCGAATCACTATAGTGAGCTAAATGTCTACTTTGTATACCTGGATATTTTGTGTATAGGTGTTGCTATATATATAATACCTACGGATTCGCCTAGGGATGTAATTTAGATCTGGTAATAATTCAGACTTGCCATGAAAACCGCTTTTATGAATTTATCTTGTTCTGGGTGTTTGTTTCTAGGTAAAAGTGTTTGCTTTGCTTTACTCTGCTTCTCCATTTCTGCTTTGCCTTTGAGCCCGTGATTGAATTTTAATTGCAAATCCCGCCCTAATGGCTTTTTAAAAATGTCGAGGGATGCAATGCCGTGTAATTACACAATGTTCAATTGTGTAAGAAAAACTTGCTCCACAATATTTGCTAGGAATAAGGATGTATAATTACTTATTGTGTTGGCTTTGGATGTTTGGGAAGGAAATGAGAGTTGCCGGAAATGCATGTAAAATAATTACCCTGTTCCATTTCATTCAAAGCCAGGCCATGGCCTTCTCTGTGTGAGCAGTATTAATGCTGTTGACTGTAATACTACGATAGTAATTATTCCCTAAATTCTCCATCTCTGCTCTTATACATACCTACATATGTACTTGTACACGGTATACAATTGGTTATAGGGATATAGTATACAGGCTNAAAGCCAGGCCATGGCCTTCTCTGTGTGAGCAGTATTAATGCTGTTGACTGTAATACTACGATAGTAATTATTCCCTAAATTCTCCATCTCTGCTCTTATACATACCTACATATGTACTTGTACACGGTATACAATTGGTTATAGGGATATAGTATACAGGCTCAGGAAGCTTAAGCTTAGGAAGATGCGGATATAAAGGATTCTAATTATTCCCATCTCTTTCTCCAGACTAATTCCAAATTAATGGCGTGGATGTAGGAGTGCTAGAGTGTGCACTTATAGATACTTATTGTGGGATATACTATAGACTATCTGGGCTATATAGGGGTAATTTGTAAAGCTGTAAAGCTGCTTCGGAACTTATCTAATCTTAAGTTATGCACTTGTTAAGCAGACGAAGACGAAGACGAACGGCAGCGGCAGCTGCAGTATAAGTATAATTACCTATGCCTATACGCAATGTAATCTTGACTTGACTATAGCTTACAGTTTGTATGTATAGTGTTCGTGTGCTTNGCTGCTTCGGAACTTATCTAATCTTAAGTTATGCACTTGTTAAGCAGACGTAGACGAAGACGAACGGCAGCGGCAGCTGCAGTATAAGTATAATTACCTATGCCTATACGCAATGTAATCTTGACTTGACTATAGCTTACAGTTTGTATGTATAGTGTTCGTGTGCTTCATACTTCATACCGTATTCCGTATGAAGCATATGATAGTAGATAGTACGACTATATAGTACATATATATACAATATCCCAAATATCATCTTATTTTAATCAGTTGAAGGTATGTTCATCCGTTGCTCATCTATTTCTCATGTGCTACTCAACTGTTGACGTAAAAATGAATGAGAGATGAGTAAGGGGTATGCTCTTTATTAAAATGTGATGATCAGTTTTTACCATGTATATAGACACTTTTGCACCCATCTCCATTTGTTGTTGTCATTCCTGGTGCTCTCTTTATAATGAAGAATTTAGAAGCAAAATGGTTTATCTTCCCTTTCTAGAGTTCTTAAATTAATTTTTTGATTGCATTTTTAAGAAAACAAAGAGTTCATAATTTAGGTACATTCTAAGGAGGTGGTTAGTATATAGTGCTACACGGAACTTCCTTTCCTGGGAATAACGATGATTGCATTTCTTAGAGCTATTTTATGTATTTTCTGAGGGAGCGTAAGATGAAATGCAGCTTACGTTGTAATCCTTGTAAATGTAGTACCTATGTACTTTTGCTACTGATATGATAGTGAGTTAGAGTATTTGGGACTGTCTATGGACGTTGTGATTTCGAACTTTAATATGTGATTTTTGTTTTTTTTTTGGAATTACAATTAGCTAGTTTGCATTGTTACTAAAATATTGGTGCCTGCAGTGTTGACTATTTTTAAAACGTGTGTCAGTTTTTAATTTTTTTAAAAATGTCCTACGAAGTGGTTTTGCAATGACAATGACTCAGATTTCCTTTTCAGCATGTTTTACATTCTTCATTTTTAGAAAAGAAAATAACTGCGCGTTCGCACTTTGCAAGGAAGATACAAACATTGCAAAAATAGCATCTACCTACTTACGCTCTCTTGCACTTTAAAAGACATTCATAGTCTACATCGTACCGAAAGTACTTTTTCCTAATAAAGCAATTAGGCACTCCAGTTTGAATTCTTTTCCCAGGATGTAACTAAATTACTTATCTTGAAGCAGTAATTTTTACTCCTTCCTAATAATGTAGATCCACTTTTTAACATTTTAACTCACATCCATACCATGCCCCCAGACCAAAGATGTAATTGCAGATAATTCTTACGATCCTTCTGTACAACAGGAGCCACCGTAAAACTCAATTTTTCATGGATGTACCTCTTAAACTTTGGTATCTGTGTTCTGCTAATAATTACAATTACCTACTACCAACTATTTCAACACTCTGCCCTACCGTTAGCCTTTGCTTTCCTTAAAAATCACTCATCCGTGTCTACCAGTGTTTTTGCAAGCTGCGATTTTAAGTACCAAACACCATTTTCTCCCACAAGTGCATACATACGTAACGTATATGTGTATGTATTTTGGGTTTAATGAAAACTAGAAAGCTTTATGGTGCAAATATTTAAAGGTGGTTTGTAAAGCTAGTACAAGTTGTGTCCCTTTGCATCGTGAGAAAGGGTATATGTAAAGGCTAGACGAGGAGATGAGGAAATGTATGTATGTATGTTTTGCCATGTTGTCCTTTGCCATCTCGTTCTCGTTCTCATCTCCTCGAGCAAGACAAAGTCTTAATCAGATTTTCCAGGATAACACTTGTATTTACTTTAGAAGGAGGCGAAAGAAAAGAAAGCAGGGCTTAATTAAGCCTTGTTTTACTCAAATAATCTACAATCTCCATTTAATTCCCATCCACCCACGTAGTCTGATAACTTCCTTTCTGTCTTTTTTATTTAAATCCCCCGGCTTGTTATTTTTCTAATTAACATTGCATTGCATTTTGTAGTTTGGTAGTAAAGTTCTGGTCCTGGTTCTCAATTGTGATTGTGATTGTGAAAAGGAATAATAAAGGGTGTAAAAGATGTAGCCGTGTTACTTAGGTTAGTGTGTTAACATGGAGAAACTGACATGACTAAGGTTATGGCCACGGTACGCCGGATGCACGTAAATGGATAGGAATGGCAATGGCATAAAGACATGCTCATAGACACGGACCAGACACCGACTTTTAATTGCTCGCGAGTTAATGAGGTCAGAAATTACAGAGTAGAGCAATTTCATTTTATGCTCAATTAATTCCATCGTGTAAATGCATTGCATCAGGCACAAATTCAGTCGAGTTAGCTATCTATATCTAAGCGTATGGTTTTTAATTTTTCCGTTTTTACATTTGATTCTGTCGCTGTCGTTGCCTTTAGCTGTGGCCATGCCATGAGTGAAAATGAAAATGGATAAAGAAGACTATAGGAGTGCACAGGGAGTGAAATGCATGAAGAAAGAGGCTTGGAATTAGTGGATGGTATACATATAAAATATGTAGTATTAGCTATAGGTGCTTTCTTAATTACTATTGCTATTGCTTTTTGATTGCTAACCCAATGTTATTAGTTCATACAAGAATGTACACTGTAAAAACTGATGCTTCTTTTACGCCAGAAACCTGCTCGAAATGACTAATATTAAAGCGCACCTCACAGCCCAAGAGTCTAGTTATTTGCGTCTTTAACTTTTTCAAAGTCCTTAATTGCGCGATTTGCACTTTTTGAAAAGGCATAATTAGACCGTTTTATATTTCCTGAATTGAGCCTAAATCAAACGTTTTAGACTTTTTGAAAAGTTGCAGTTGGAATATTTTACAGTTTTTGACTAAAAATATAAAGCCTATCTCACAGTCCAAGATGCGTTTTAATATGCTTTTCATGTGCGTAAGATGTATCCTAACTGCATTCGTAATTGTAGGAATTATACAAGTAGGTTTTTGATGACTTTATATTCCTCCGTTTTTACAGTGTATTTTGTGGCTTTTTGTTTTTTATACAGTATTTTTGGATACTGTTCTGTTATTTTTGGACATTTCCAGGAGAGTCAGAACTTGTGTGAATAATACCCAGGGAATCATTACGGTTTTTTAGATGAAAAGATTTAGGGACATTTGTCCCATACAATTTTTGACTAAAATCTGTTTCGTGCGAACTTGGGATTAGTGTGTACCCAATTTAAGTGCTTTTATAATATTCCCAAACCAATTCGGTTCACTGACCTTTCAGCTTAAATCTCTTCTCCAGTCAAATTAATTAATGAGTTTCAAAAGCAAGCTTTGAAATTCGAAAAACAACCAAGAGCCAAAGAGTCCCACTGTTTTTGTGACCTGCCGTTTTATGTATATTTGATCCCACAGAAAATGTTAAATACCTACTCCCGCAGAGGTTCTGATCGTGCATTCTGGTTATTTCCTGCTCTAGTCAGGTGTGCGTTAAAGTAATAAAGTGTACTCCGTTTTCTCCTAGTACCTATAATATGTACAGTTGATTCCTGCTCTAATGTAGTTTTTGACAGCACGCAAATCTCAGCTTTTTTCCCTTTGATTTGCGTTGTCTAGCTTTCCTGGGAAATGACTCGAAGTGAAAAGGGATCTAAATCTAGATCTTTCCCATTCAGTACTGTACATTAATGACGACTACCCATTGGGCTTTTAGCTGTATCGTAATATAGCATACCTGCTACCTACTGCCATTAATAGAGAATTGGAGATTTTGATTTTGATTTTACATGTACTTTCAGAGCCCCTCCATTAAGACCAAATTACTTCTTAAGATCCCTTTGATTCCTTCTTTATTCAATTTTGAATGGACACAACCAAGGCAAGGTAGATGAAAGTGCCATACAACTTTCCACTCCTGTGCAGAAAAAGCCTTGCTGGTACTTTCTCCCACTTTCGCTCAACTTGCTCCCACTAAATGTAAGTGTTAGGTGTGAGGAACAAGAGCCAGAACCTAAAGCAGAACCAGAACCAGAATCAGACAGCGAGTCTTGGGCGGCTTGTTTTGAAATTGTAGTTTGCTTTGAGCGTCTTTTTGAATGTGTGAGTGAAAGCGGATGCCGCTGGAAAGGGAAAGGAGAGGCAGGAGGGAAGGCGTTAGTGTTCAAACTTTGCTCATTAGCCTTCCACTGACTGGCAAGGCTGTCCCACACTCCCACAACTAAATGGCTAAATGGGCACAGGCAACTGAATTCTCAAGTGCTCGCCATTCCTACTTTCCTACATACGTAAGATTCCACTTGGACCTGGTTTTGGTCTTGGTCTTGGACTTTCGTTTCTCCACGCTTTGCTCCTTGAAGGAGAGAAAGGTGAACGGTGAACCATGACTGCACGTTCTCTCTCTCTGCAATAAAAATCAAATGATGCCTGCCATACTCTCAAGTTGTACTTGCCAACTAAACTTTTCCTTCTTTTTTACTTGCACATTCCACCGGTTCCGTCTTCCTGGGTTTCCCGTGACTATCACTACGGTGTAGTACTGACTTCACTCCACTATACTCTACAGTATCTGTATAGGAAGAACCTGGAAATGGATTTCAAGTTGAGCCTTCCCATTATCAGAATCTCGACGTGGAATCGTGTAGTTGTTCCAATTGCAAATTGAAATTAAGGCAAACCAGCAAGGGCAATGAGTTCTAGTGGCAGGGAGAGTGGAAAGTGCCTAACTTCAACAGTTAATTCGTAGTCTCTCTTTAGCTCTGGAATTTCTCTTCACCCAATTTCTCCAATATAATGGAAATCGAATTCAGGATCGAAGGCAATGCTGTTCGCTTCTGTTGCTGTTCAAAGTCAAAGGCCAACTTTTGATTTTAATTCGTGTATACCGAATAGAACTACTGTGAAAGGTTGAGCAGGAAGGACATAGGAGAAGCAACTGAAAGTTGTGTGAGTACACTATAAAAATTGAGCAATCTTAAAATAACAGAAAAAATGCATCTAAAATTCCAGAAACCTACTCTTATTTAGCGTAACTTCGAACCTTCAAATTTAAGATTTACGATCGTGATCGTAACCGGAATTAGTAATAATTATTATTATATTGTATTGTGTGGTAATTGCGATGACATTTTAAAGACTTAATTTTTTAATTTCCTTAACTCGTGTAATCGCTTAAAATTTCTAAAATGAAGAATTTCGTGTTGTGGTTGGAAATCTTTATTTACTTACATACAACAAAAGAATTTTGTGTTTAAATTACCGCGCCAGTTCATAAAAAATGATTTATCATTGGTCAGTGAGTTGATGAGTAGGAGTGAAGTAATTTGTCTGTTGAATTACCTATTACAATTGAACCGGCAAAAAGCTCTATTCACATGATATACATACCTACACGTAAAGTAATGGCTTTACCTTGTTCACTTTTAGCTTGGACTTTGACTTTGTGTCTTAATGGTTGGGCTGGTCGGTTCTCGTTCTGGTTTGTCACTTAAATCTTTTACATGATTCTCCCTCTATATTATGCTCCTTTATGATTACTTTTCCTCTTGGACTTCATTCCATTCCATTCTATTCTATTCTATTCTGGGTTCTTTTGGTTGGGCTTTGGATCGGTTTGGGCTTGACGCTAGGATTTGGATTTTTCTGTTGGAAAGTTTGATACAGTGCAATGCAGTGTCATCAATATTATCAGACTGGATCCCATTCCCATCCCTCCCATGACTGTGGCTATTCGTAGTGGATTGCATGGATTGCATTGCACTTCATTGGATTCTGGGATGGGATGGGATGTGGAATGAGATTGCTCTGTCGTTCCATTCTTTTTCGCTCTCCTAATGTCATTGTCAAAGTCAAAGCTAACGTCAAGACAAGTCAAAGCATTCTCAAAGCTAGAACCGTACCATAACCAGGACTAGACCCAGAAGTAAGGTAATAGCAAGAGTGATCGGAATTGCCTTCGCTAGACTTACTTGTGGGAGTAGGTACAATGTAAAAACTCGTGGGTCTAACTCGTAAGACGCAAAATATCTACTCGTGGGCAGTATAATTATAAGCGCACCTAGGATGCGTCTCAAGTTCGCCTGAAGGGCATCTAAAATCTAAAGTGCATATAAAACGCATCAAAAGTGCATCTGAAGTTAATCTCGCAGTCCAAAATGTATCTTAAAACTTCCGAACGACAAAAAGGAAACAGAAGTTTTGAAAAGCCATAAAAAGTAGACGTAGTGTAAAAGTGCAAACGAAAGAAATTGAACGTTTTCGAAAACCCTAAAAATAAAAAATAAACGTTTTGGAAAAACGTACAAAAGAAACAATTAAACGTTTTGAAAAAGTGCAAAATAAAAAAATTGACTTTATTCAAAAACCGTAAAATAAAGAACAAAAATTTTGAAAAAACGTAAAAAAAGGAAACAGTCATTTTCAAATAGTGCAAGCTAAAAGAATTTAAAGTCTTCAAAACACCTAAAAATTAAAAACAAATGTTTTAAAAAAGAACGCAATAAAAGAAGTTTTTCAAAAACTCTAAAAATGAGGAATAAAAGTTTTGAAAAACAACGGAAAAAGAATAAATAGTAAAATTTAAAAAATTGAACATTTTGAAATTGGGTAACTAACTTTCTAAGTCACCACTAAAAAACGATGTTTCCATTTTTAAGATTCTTCTGTTTTCTCAGTGTAGGTAGGGATTTCGTAGGTGTATTTTATATGGGAAAGCTCTGTGAGTACGTATTCGACTCTTCCTTTGATTGCTGGCCTTGTGTGTCCTTTAGTTTCCTTAACTGTACTGCTGATCGCTAGAACTGTCTGTGACGGAGTGCCTTGGTATTCGTTTGGGCTTGGTAAAGGGACCATAGCCGTCCATTGATCCATTAAGTAATTCATTCATTGAGTCATTCATGCGTTCCGTCATTCTCATTCCCCAGTCACTCAACTCCAACTCCAGCTCCAGCTTCCTCCTGGACCTCGACAAGACTTTGTCTCTCTTTCTCGAAACATTCCGGGATTCACATCTTTTCAGACCACTTCTTTCCTTACTTCTTCTTTCCTAACAAGTTTCCTCCTTTCTAGTTCTCTCAAGGAGAATGCCAACTTTTTATAGATGTACGGAGATAGGTACCTGTGCATATCGTAATTACCGTATGTATTATGTATAGTACAGACTGTCCGCAGTATTTTATTATGCATGAAGTTATGCGTATAGCTACTGTACGGGAAATTAGTTTAGACCCTACTGTTGATTTGAATCCTCTTAGTTCTCTACAGCAATGCAATGGGCAACTTTATGTACGCTTTGTACCAGTACTAGGAAAGTCTCGTAATAATTGCAAATGTCAGTGTACATCATTGTGATACAGTTTTGACATAAATGTTTCGTAACTGCTTGTATGAACATGAAGAGATGAGAGATTTACTTCAAGTTCTTGTGCAACTTAATTAAAAGCATCAAAGTGTATTTAGCTACATATGTACACTGTAAAAAACGGATGCATCTAAAACGCCAAAAACCTGCTCGTATTTTATATAATGAATCTCAAGTTCACATGTACTCAACAGCTTTAAAAATCTAAAGTGCATTTCACAGTTCAGTTTTTGGAGTTGTAAATGCATTTTTCATATTTTTAGGCTGTTTTTTTTACAGTGTACGTAGTAATATTTAGTACCAGCTTTAATTTTGCAATTCCTAGAATCTGCAACTATGATTGCAACATGGCGTTTGTCATATGAAATGTGCTACATATGTACACTGCAAAAAACGGATGCATCTAAAACGCCAAAAACCTGCTCGTATTTTATATAATGAATCTCAAGTTCACATGTATTCAACAACTATAAAAATCTAACGTGCACTTCACAGTTCAGTTTTTGGAATTGTAAATGCATTTTTCCCGTTTTAAGGTTATTTTGCTTTACAGTGTACGTAGTACGTAGTAATATTTAGTACCAGCTTTAATTTTGCAATTCCTAGAATCTGCAACTATGATTGCAACATGGCGTTTGTCATATGAAATGGAATGATGATTGCTTTATTTTTTGCAATGGGGTTGTTATATGATTGCGAGAAATAAATGTTGGATTTGATGGCATGTGGAAACAACATGTGATATACGCGTTGGGCTTAATTTACAGTTTTACTTATTTCTTCGGCATATTGCAATCATGCCACTTTATATAGGTATTTTTATTGCGTATCGCTATACAGTTATCGTCCCCATTTGCATTGTCCTTACGTTAGTTAACTCATTTTTAGCATAAAGTATCAGTACACTGGAAAAAGTGGACACTCTTACAAATACCGAATGTTTTAAACCCCAATTCAAAAAAGCTAATATTCTTTGCCTTTATGTATTTCTATTATGTCCGTAGATATTAGCATCTAAATCATCGATGCTTTGTTATGCTGCTCAAAAAAATAAATATACCTCATCTACTCATAGTAAAATCCTCAGTTCTGCTTATAACCGGGAGCCGGCTTTAATAGTGTTAAAATACCGGGACTTCTCCCATGCCAGTACAATGCATTTTACTTTGTATTAGAAGCAGCTTATTGTGGTATACTTACATACACCAACACTAACGTAGGGATTATAATTTCTTCCTCCCATGAGCGCACCTTGACAGACATTATATGTATTGCTCCTTAGTCCTGACTCTGGTTGCCGTAGATTATGTTAGCCTACGGAAGAAACTGTAGCCCGCTTTGTGTACACACAACCGAACCAAACCAATAACCAATCTTTGTCTAACTGTAAGAAAAGAATGACTTGACTGGGCTCAAGCTTTCGCACAATGCCACGCAGAGCTCGCAATGGGAAGTGCAAAC
>JAAXYX010005125.1:0-11320 GCA_036851915.1 Ptenothrix huangshanensis | reverse complement strand
AAAATCTGATGTTGTATTATGAATCAAGCCTTTAGACTTAACCTTTGTTGAAAACTATTCTTCAACGATTAGAATTTCGATTTCGGTCAGGTTCGGCGGTTAGCAATAGGCGAACGATTTCTAGCGGCTGATTCAAATATTTCACCGGTAATTGGGAATGAAAGTAGTGAAAAATAGCTCAGTTCAGGATCAGGTTATTTGCAGTTACTTCGTCGAGATCGTTATCAAATATGCCTCTTTGTGATTTTCATTGTTGTTCGAACTTGTCTTGTCATGTTCAACGTCGTAGAGTCATGAATATTATAATTAGTATATCTACATATTATAATTATGGTTTAATTTTATGTGCCAAGTATACCCCTTCTGTAAAAATTCCCTTTCCCCTCCGTTTGTAAAAATTTGATTAGCCAAGTCATCGAAATTGTAAATAGCATGAAACACGTATAATACTTTTAAAATAACCCAGGAAATATTACGTGTTTTTATTATGTCACTATCAAACCCACAACTGCCACGATGCGTCATCGTTCCTTTGATAATAATCTAGACAAAAGCAACAATTATTATTTACATACTATGTGTACATTTGAATTTTCGGTAAAGCATATAAACACAGATTAAAGGGGTGGGTGCTCCAACATAGATTTGGTAATACATTGGTGTATGCTTTAGGGATCGAGATGGAGAAGTAAAAGTTTATTTCATCATTTCTTTTGTCAAGCTGTCAGCTGGTTAACTTTAGTTTCCTTGCAGAGTAGGTACATATAGTGTAAGGGAAGTATCTTCGGCAAGACGTGCTAAAAATATGTACGTGGAGTTCCTTTGTTCGTGTTTTCCATCCGTTCACAGTTTATTGTTCATCTGTTTTGACGAAATTATTAGCAGCGTAGCACCAGGGCCGAAGAAATCAAATTCTCCCTGCTTTATTATCCATAGCTTCACACTCAGCCTCCTGCCACTTAATGAAACTGTACGGATCGGGAGTAGATAAAGGGAGTGTTAGTTGTAAAGTTGGTTGGTGCTGGTAGCGTGCGAGAAGGAATTTGTCGAATAAAAGAGTCAGGAATTAATTCCTTAAAATTCATAATGTAGCTCTTCTATCCCACAAGTACGGTTTGATTCAAAGAGCTGGCTGGCTATCACATTCACCCTTGCCTCTAAACTGCAAACCGCGGCCAAACCTCTTCAGTCTTTATGATGAGCCATTGAATACGAATACAATGCAAACTGAGTATCAAAGGATGCACATCGTATTTTGCATGGTATTTTTTTTATATTTTTTACGTGTTGTTTTGCCATGTAGACACAATATAGGCTGTGCAACAGGCATCTACCAGGTAATTATATCTATGTTTTATTTCCTACCTCGTTCCCTGCCTCCAGCTTGATTATAGTTAGATGCGAGCCCAAACTTGAGTACCTTTACAGATACACGGGGACGAAGTAATGTACCATAGGCATAGACCATGATGCATTTCAAAATTTTAAATCCAGCACTCCTAGACCAGGCAAAGGACACAAAAATGTGTTTCATTACAGAATTACAGTGTGCCGGCCATTCGTAAAAGACATTGCCATGATTCATATAATTGGTTGTACGGAATAGAAGGAAGAGACCGAGAGGATTTACGATATCCTTTGTGTTTTGTGTCTTATGGAGAAGTGAAGAAGGTGAATTTGAGGAATCCATTGGTTGGTCGTTGCGTTGTGTTATGGTGTGAAACTGGTTAGGTACACATAATATATCTGCACTTCAATACAGATATTACTTCATTATGTTATTTATTACTTATATACTGAACCATGACTTGAAAGACCCTGTGGAATTAGATGAAGTGTCCGATACTTACTATCCACATTCTATTTTATAGAAAAGACATGAGAGCATGAAATAAATAAGAAACAAGCTGAGACGTCAAATTCTGGTGTGGTGTGGCTGTGGCTATTGGCTCTTTCTTAAATCAGATTGAATTTATTCATAAAACCCTGTTCATATCTTAATGTGCAAATATTTCATCAGAGATTTACCCTCTAGTCTCTAGTTTCTGGTTGCACAGAGACGCCAGGCTGAACACAATACAAGTGTATGCATAAAATTTAAATTCAATGTATTGATTTTACACCTTGCCAATCCTGCATCTGCTTAAGCTTACACGGAGTATATGCGGATCATCAGCGGGTTTCATGAGCCATCAGAGATTAAAGGTATGCCCGCTCATGTGCATCAAAGCGTAGTTTTCCTTAACCTTTTTCAGCTATGTGCTCAAGCTGACGAATTCGCATGCAAAACTCAAATCTTGCGTTATATAATTATCTATTCTGTACAGCTCCAAACATGTAATTATTCATACAAATAATAAAATTACAAAAATATTCTTCTGATCACACACACAAGGGTGGAAGACAAGTATCCTTCTCATTCATATAATAAATAACGAGTATATGTAATTACAAAGCGGTATCAAAAAATCAAGCTGACTGCAGTATCTGTACCATAATGAAATCTGAAGGAGACTTTAATAAACCAGCTAGTCAAATATAATTAGATAGGTATATATCCAGAATATTTATTGCGATCACAGTATAACACAGATATTACCATTATCATGGTTGATCGTTCAAGATTTACTATCGGAATGGTAAACTTTAAAATTGTTCTTAATGTCTGCATTTCCTCCCCCCTCCTCCCCGACCCAAAGCTATAGTTGACTGTAGATAGCATCTTTTGCTTTTATTGGAAAATGTGGTTGACAAGACTTGCACCTACAGAGACGAAATTATGACGTAGTGGTTTCTCAGCTATTCGTAGTTTAACTTTTTTTTTCATACTCGGTGCAAAAAGCAAAACTACCTACCTTACCTGTTTTCAGTCTTTCAGTGTTTGAGTATCAATTTTCTTCCTCAGTGACGCTGTAGAAAATATTTAAGAAGATAAATAATTTGAAGGAAACTGTGATACTATTATGACATGAGGCATGTGATTTACGCAAGAAAGACGAAACGATGGGTGCCTACATAAAATAAATACCTTGCATCATGCCATCCTAATCCTGATATGATGTGAAGGAGCCAAGTAGCTGAGTACATTGTACTTTGTGTAGTATTTGAAATGTTTGGGAAATTTATCTTGTTAAAGAGTGGTCCGACGGGAGCAATTATTACTGTGAAGAAAAAGCAGAATTAGAAGAAAAATTTCCGCAATTACAGTGCTTTGCCAAGTTCATGTCTTTCCTCTCAATTATGGATGGATGGATGTATTATTATTACAAACTTGCTGAGGCCATCCTGCCGCTATACCTTTGTTCATTGTTATTCCCCCACTACTCATTTTACAGCGCATCGCTCTTCGCTCTACATTACATTACACTGTACCTTCAATTCTATTATTTGTTGGACCGAGTTTAAGACGACGATATGAATGTATCTTTCTCCTATTTTCACAAACACACGTAGTGTCTCATGACTCCGATTCCCCTTTCATTTCATTTCATTTCATTTCATTTCATTTCGACGGCAATTGTTCAATTTTACAAGACATTCTACCTTTACTTTCTGGCTTCTGTAGTCAATCAGCTCTACTTTACGATTCTCTGATGACCACGCGCACTTACAATACAATACAAGACACTAACTCTAAAAAAATGAGGAGCAATCGCTAAGAAGTAAAAAGTCTCGGAAACTAATATCGAGCGGCTTCTCTTTGGTTGAAATCAATTGATAAATAAGTTGGGAAGGAAGGGGCATCTCTCGGCGTCCCTTCCCAGTGTCAGTATCTTTCAATCGTAAATTAGGAATCTGCGTGATCGACTGNTGATAAATAAGTTGGGAAGGAAGGGGCATCTCTCGGCGTCCCTTCCCAGTGTCAGTATCTTTCAATCGTAAATTAGGAATCTGCGTGATCGACTGAAATATTGTCAAAAAAGTTATTTTTCCTGCGCTTATTCTTACACGAACGAACATGGTATGCAGCGGAATCGATTCTACATGTGCAGTTGTCTACTACTAATTTTGTACAACGTACCACACTATTTGAACATTCTTTGACATTCCGATATTGCAACGTAACTACTGCTTCTCATTGTTCCCGTGTCGGTTGCTCCACCATATCATGCGATTTAAGCTGAGGATGAACTGGGTTGGAGAAGAAAAACCGGCTGCTTGAACAATCTTAATATGTACAAGTTTTTATCAACAAGTATACCTAAGTAATGTAAATTAATGTGCAATGTTTATTGGATTAAATTAAAGAAGAGTGTAGATAGCACAACGGGTGTACAAAGGGTACGAATAAATGGTCATTTTTAATAATTAATTTTTGCTGTTCTACATTATCTACATGATTAAATTGAACTCCTCAGACCACGATTTCTTGTTAACAATCAAAAACCTAATCATGACCATTTTGTTTACAAGAAGACGTTCACCTAATCATAGTCGTAGTTTCGTAAGTCCCAACGCTTCAAGTCTCCTGTTTCAATACAAAGTACCAAGTCAAGTAACACAGGTTCCAGTTTCCCATCCACTTCCAGAAATTACTTGTTCGCCTGTTTGAGTGGTCTCTTCATGTAGATATAGATTGTCGACGGGATAATGTTTTTGATTTTAGTTTTGGTAGCTCGTGATGATTTTCCTCCCAGCCCCAACGCAAGGACTTATTAGAGAGTTTGTGCTAAATCGTATGCATGTAGCCGGCATTTTGAGTAAAAAATGCATGGACCTCCACTCGTCAAGTTTATCCCTGTTCTCGATTCCTAATGTTAATGTCAAAATGCTAGCACAAAACTCCTTGTTGTCCAAAACTATGACTACGAAACAAATTCCATTCACTTACTACTGGAAAATTATTACCAACCAAAATTTTATTTACCAACATTTACCTTGTTAGAATGTATGTAGATATGCGTAGCTGCAGAAAAATGACTCATACTCATATTGACTGCAAGTCGTGAGAATTTCATTCTATGATTGTTAGCGCCGATGTATATCTGAAAATGTGAATTAACTTGTCATGCAATCCTGTCGACTCTTCATTTATGCTTGTATGTACTCCATACGGTCTACAACTTTTACCTTTTAATACTTGAGAAATATGCTCCATTCCGGAGTGTGCAGTCACAGCGGCAGGCTGACGTATGTTATTAGCCTTAATATAAATTAGCTCAACATAAAAATGTGAAAATAAGATTAAATCGTATAAATGGGGACAGACGTGGACTCACTTGGCTCATAACGATGCTCACTTAACCATACGAAACTATTTATTGGATAATTAAAATTACCATGCCCTTACAACGAAATACGAAACACTCGGATTAAATTCACATTAGTTTATGGGCTGAGAAGGGATATTTTGAAAACATTTTATTATCATAATTACTCTTGGAAGTTTTCTTATACTTTGCGAGCGGAGATGTAACTAGCAGCCAACCATTCTGATCAGTATGTACAGGTGATTTGTCGTTTTCCTCTTTGCTGTTTTATGGAGTTTCTGAAGTGATTGTGTAGTCTGAAAAGTGGCAGTAATCTGTCAGGTCATGTAATACATAATCGTTTACACTCTCCAGGGTTTTCATGGAAGCGTATATACTATATACACAATGACTTTAATTATTCTATAGTTGCGTCTTCAAAGGAATGCTTTGTATTATTATCACTGTTTTAGAATTACATAAGTGAATTTGCTAGAGAATTTAGAACTAGGGAGTTAATTGGGCGAACAATTATGTATACATGTGCCATAAATATGCTTCACATGCCGATGGGTAGTAGTGGGTTTAATTTCAGTGCTATAAAATACCTGTGAACTAAAGGGATACAATATATTTTTGTAATTATAACTGTTATAGCGGTTTTTATTGTAGCGTCATGCATTTTTTTGAGCATCCTTTAAAAAAAATGGTGTAACAGAAACATATCTCAGCTACAACAAAAACTTTGTTAGCTATGTCAGTTGAGAAATAATAAGGATGAGTCTAATTATTTTATGTACCTACATCAAGCTTATATACACCGTTTTTGTGTAGCATCCTTAGAATTTTTTAATGCCACACATTTTTACACTTCTCCACACATATGGACGTATGAAAGAAAATTGTGTAGATGCAGCGAGTAGAGCCAGGTTTACCTTTATTACAATTATATTAACTAAAAATTTTGAAAAAAATTGCTTCCACAGCAGTAATTTTTGTTTTCTACATGCCAAATTGTGTATCATGTCACGTAGGTTTTTTTCAAAGATTTTTTATCGATCTAATCAAGCAAATAATTCCGTAGGTATTTAAAGATTCATATATTTTGTCCCTTTGGTTTATGAGATTTTAGAAATGACACAATCATACTTGTTATTACAAAAGCTGCTTATTGAGAATTGTACGAAATCGCGGTAGAATGGAAATGTCTGAAGAAAGTTTTTCTTTACCGGAGGCCACTATATTCAGAGAGCAATATTATGAATCCTTCCGAACTAAAGTGGGTTCCAAACCAAGTGTAATTTTAGAATGTCTCATATTCGTTTCTCAGCTGATTCTCTATTGTTATTTTCAAGCTACTGTTTCGTATTCCTGAAAGCAGAATTAGCCAAAGTAAAATAGGAGAAGCGAGGTTGCTGGTCGCGCCACCTACGGAATAAACGTGGTACGATTTGTAGTAGACTTTCATTAGTGAGTTCTTCGCGCTTCCCTGTTCTCTCAGCGTCTCACCTGAGATAAAGCTGTAGTTTCTCTCTTGGTAGAGAGAGGTCACCATCATCATAAAAAGTACTGTTTCGTTTGGATAGCCTTGGTGCTGTGTTTTCTTATTTCATTCATCTAATTTTAGTCTTATGTGACGATCATCATCTCAATCTCAATGTATTTGGTTGGCCAGGTAAATCACAAAAAGCTATAATTTGTAGTTGTACAACACTGTTTTTTAGGACATTTATTTGAAAACGTAGAGCATTCAGAGATACCAGTCACACCTAGTGGACACAAGACGTTATTTCCTCACCTTGAATTAAAATCAAAGCATCATGTGTTTGTTTTGTACAGCAGGATGGAAGTTGTTTGGAAGAATTGTGGAATTTTTCAGCATTGTCTTCCAATTCCTACACCTCAACCTCAGGTCCAATAAATCATAAAGAAATTGTGAAAAAATATTTAAATTTTGCAAGCATTGGCGATGGTCTGTAGCTAGTTTTTATTAGGCGATCCTCCCTGCTTTGCCATTCATGGATCGGAGTGTCAGTATTACTAAACTTGATGAATTGCATTGGAGGATAAGAGCGAGGATGATAAGTTAATTGAATGAGTGCAAAAAATACATGTAAATACATTAATGAATGGTAGCCGATTCGTTTGAGTTGAGGTGTTGATTTACGGTTACGCACACGCTTATTACCGCCTGCCTGTGTATTCGTCTGTGACTGTTGACGACGTGACTATCAGTAGGAAGGCGGCGGACAAGTAATTGGGATGGATTTTGGAACGGAAAAGTTATTTGAGTAATTTGAGACACGACGCTTTGGTTTTGAGTCTGAGCTTTTGAGGAAGTAACATTAAAAGTGGTGTGAGAGAGAATTAAACTTGAGACTAAGGAAGATGATTGTCATTACGAAGGTGCCTAGGCATATTATTATAGTTGCAGTGTCATTTTAGACGGAATTAATATGTACACCTACCTAATTGTCGTATGCCTGTGTGGCTCTTCGGAGGGATGGAAAGGAAAGCACAATGGGGCTCATCATCATTAAAATCTCATGATGATGTTGAGGTACATGAATGTTGTCAGAGGGCAAACAATCAGTGCAAATCCCATTCCCAACGGGTTTTGACATTAATACACAATCCAATCAAATGAACTTATACGATTTTTTCTGAAAAATTATCCCATGTAAGCTGTAGGATTACGCTTTGTCTAATCATCGCACTTTGACAACACTAAATTGAATAAACAATTATCTTTGAAAGTGTAAATGTGTAGTGGACATTCATGTAGTGGATGCTGTGTGGCGTTCAGTTGCTCCATGTAACCTTAAATCCTATGCACCATTGCATTGCAATAGTATATATACCTGTTTTCACAAACGGTTTTGAGGTGGTTTTTCCACGCATTGTTTCCATTTGCCTATACAGAGCTCAGTTTTCAGTTTTTAATCCTATGCTAGTATCATCGACTGAAGACTGAGAGTGCAGGGAAATGAATAGGTGTGACTTAAGTTTTGTAGTCGCTGTTGTCTCAGCATGAACTTGATTACGAAGAGATGAACGGGAAGGAAGCATGAGTATTTACATATTTATTATTTACGCTAGTCATTTAGAAAAATGCCTGAAACTTTAAAAAACAGGTTACAGATTGTTTTCCTTCAAGTTATCTGCTCATAAACACTGCATAATGAAATCAAATGCTCAATTATCAGCTTTTCGAGGAGGCCAATATTTACGAATTTATTCTATGAGCTGAGGATGAACGTAGATGAGGTTCCGTTTCATGTTGCCCATGAATGTCCGCATATTCATTATGTATTTATTACGGTATTTTCCTTTCATTTTACAGGCACTAATGAAAATTTACACCCACAGATTTTAGATTGCCCATTTTTACACAGTCATACATAGCCGAAAATCTAAGAGGCGATTTTATGATTTTTAAATCTATTCTACGCTTGAGTATCTACAAAAATTATAACATGTGCGTTGCATCGGTTGAGAGGAGTTTCTCGCTCCATGTATGCTTTACAATTTCTGTTTTGTACCTACTTATTTCCAAGGGACCGTATAAATATCCTGTCGTACTTTAGAAATTATTACAGAGTGCGAAGATTCTATTCAGTCATTGTTACACAGTTTTAACAGCCCAGAAAACGCATCGGCAGCATGTGCAACAACAGCAAGAGCATAAGATATTATTTGCGCCACAGACAAGAGTACCCCATATCTCTTCACCCATACGTATCTTCATGCAAATGTATGTCTAGGCATTTTATGATGCTCCAAGTATTTACTCGCTTGTGCTACACATTTTCTGTTTCTGTTCCGTACAAAATCATGTGTTTTCATTTGATAGCCATGCAAGATTTTTAGAAATATGCTGATGATTATTTAAAAGCGATTTATAGTTTAGGTTTAATAGTCTAGAATCTGAAGATAAAAGTATAGCGAGCTATCTGTTATGCTAGGAAATATAATTATTTGGAATTATTCTCAAAGGCTTTTGCATAATGAATCAGTTGTTGGTTGAAATTTTGCAGCTTATCACAATGAAATCTGAACATGGGATGTTGATGGAACTAAAGAGAACAAATTGAAAGCAATAATCAGTCGTTATCAATTCGCTTATGACTATAAATCAAGCTAGAAACAGCTACAATTCCCAAACACGTTATTCTGATTTTGATATGCATTATTTGAAGCCAAATTTTTATTTCCATCCCTGCCTGCATTGCATCATCCAATCAATAGATTAAATTAACTGCAGGATTTATTGAATCAAAAGCCTTGTGCATGATCACGTGGTCTGATTGGTTGAGTTTCAGTCTTAATCATGTAAACCGCAGTTTTCACGCCTTCGAATGCCTAATGTGGTTTCCGTTAGAAATTCATGAAAGATGTAATCGTGAGCCAGTTGACTTTATACATCAAATTTTACGAGCCAGAATAGTACGTAAAGTGTAATGTGCTGTGTACAATAATGTTTTTAGGATGCCACTCGCCTTGTGTGACCCACGTCTTGTTTACTATTATGGAAATTTCGATCATTACAACGTGTATATAAGTTTAAGGATCGTCACGGGTCGTGTCAGCCCGAAAATTATATATCGGGCGAGGCGAGTTAGTATCAATACAGAGTTTAAAGTTTAAATAATTGGAATACGACTTTGAATTCAGGCGTGAATTTTTACACAAAGTAACTGAAAGGGTTAAAACCCAATCAGATGTGGATATTTACGTATATATCTTACATTCATTTGGAGCTTTCCTTGTATGACATTGAGAAGTTTGCCTGTTTGTTTTTTCATTAGTAATTTATTGATTTTTTCGGAAAGTCCTGCAGCATAGAAAATTAATTATACTTTCGTTTAAGGAGTACAGGGATTGAATACAGTTGATTTTATTTATTTACTCTCCACTATTGTTTAGTTTGAACTAATTGACGAACCAGTGATCAAGATTAGCTCCGCTAATACTGTGTGTAGATGGATACCGTACTTTGGAGATCACAAGGACGAATAATATATACGATGGAACTGAAAATTCCTGTTGTTATGTGTGCCCATTCAATTGCAATTGTTACGATGGTAATCGCATTAAAAGTACTTAAAGTGGCTTTCGTAGTTACTGTATTTATAGTGAAAGATAGCAATTTCTAGCTACAGCTACATATAGTGGTGGAATTCATTAAAACTTGGAGTGTGTAGAGACTGAATCTGTCTGTATACCAAATAGGAATTAACCCACCTCTACAATGAATTTTTATTAGCACTACATGGCATGGATTTTTATGATTTAAAATAGAAACCTATTTTCAAGGATGTCCCGAATCCTGTTACAGAAACAGTTCACTGTTTCAACCTAAGAGGTCTTGAGTCTTGAGTAAATAACAATAACATTACTAACTACCTACCTACATACGTATGCTCACCAGTAGACATTATCACAAAGAGATAATTTTAAATCTTTTAATTTTGAACCGTACAATTAAGGTTTATTTCTTTAAAGGTTTTTCATGGAAGACTGCTCTTCTATTGCGTATGCATACACCCAACAAATTTATGCGATGCGTATATCATGCACATATGAACTACAAATGATTCACGTGTGGGTTAGACAGGTACTCCGTTGTACATTGAAAAATTAGTTGGCTGCGTTGGGTCTTATCTCGAAGAAATCAACTCATTGCGGAACGATATTTTAAAGAGTAGATATATTTTGGCATCATTTTACACAGCTGAGGAAGAAAAACAAAGGAGGGCGACAGCAAAAATTCCACTTGTGAACATAACCATAGCTCATCCTCTTCCTATTTTTTTATTCCGACAAATCTTAATCTAAGGATATCATAAATATTTGTACCCAGAAATTGATTAACTAAGGATGACTTGACTTCCCTTGCGCCAATGCGCAGAGGTCGGGTCCAACTGAGATCTCAAGCACCTACATATGTACGTTAGTGCAGCTACCCTGTAATAGTTTATAATAGGAGTATAATTACACCCCCTGATATTTACGTTGAGAGTAGTTGAATTATCTCGAAACAAACAAAAAACGAGCATACTAATAAATGCTTCTACTAAGCGAAAATACTTGTCGTATCGGGAAGCAACTTTTCGGAAAAGTCATTGTTT
>JAAXYX010005124.1:0-11321 GCA_036851915.1 Ptenothrix huangshanensis | reverse complement strand
ACCTACCTTTAGTTGGTAGTCAACCAACCGGTACTATTAGTTTATTTGTAAGTAGGCTGGGTGATCGATTAGTGACGCACCGGGTACCGAGTGCCGAGTAGATTTGATTAGATTTGCTATTTTTTCCACTGAAACTTGTTCCCATCACCCCTTTCCAGTTGCCAGTGTTGTTGTTCAGTGATGGTTGAAATGATGTCCATCATTGAAAATCAACAATCAGTGTCAAGTGTAACTTGAATAATTTATCACGTAAATAGTTCTAAACTCAAACCCTATCATAAATAATGAATAATCATAACATCATTAAGATTGATGTGCCAGAATCATTGAGTGACAATTTGGACTCTATATCTCCATAGTATTTAGCACGCAAATATTATGGACGGATAAGGTGTAGGGTAGCAGCTGCATCATGGACAAGGTTAATTGGATCTTTAAGAAAATTAGGGTACTGGTGCAAAACTAAAGGCTACAAAAGTCGTATCCTTGTTTTAAATAATAGTTGAAGTAACGACCTGTATTTCGATCAAATATAGAAAATAGTCCCTTTCATGCTCTGAATAGGGGGTAAAAAACAAGTGCAGGCATTTTTAGGGCTACGCTATTTGTTCCTTGTTCAATTTTGTACTAGGACCCTTTTGATGTCAATGCAATAAAGCGTTTTCCTGATGCTAATGTTACGCTAGACCTTGTCAATCCATGATGTTTCCATGTTAAAAGCTATAGTGACAGAAGCCCACATGGTCACTCAATGATTCTGGCAGATCTGTCTTAAACTGACACATTGTTTCACCGCTGCTTATTAGCTTTAACTGTCTGACCGTCAACTGTATCGTTTTTACAGATTAAAAGCAAGAGTGGAAACCTTAAGTTCAAAAGGAAGTATCAATTTTGACCTCGATGATAATAATTTGAATTTCTTCGCAAATGAGCANCTTCGCAAATGAGCAAGAAATCAAGAAAGCCAAATCTTCGATTGACCGAGAAAGGGATGTTGGTTCAAGCTGCCATGAAGCTACACAAATAATTAGTCTAAGGGACGTTCCCGAATCCGGAGCGGTAGAAAAGGTGGATGACTGTAAATCTTCGAAAGCTATTGCAATTATTGGAAAACGGTACGAATCGCGGGACAATAATGACAAATGTGAATCAGTTACTGAGATAGCCAAATCAGGTGATTTGATGAAATCATTTAAAAATAATTACGATTAGTTAAAATTAACTAATTTTTTGCTTTGTCCCTTGTGATTATAGATGTCGCTTACATTGACAAATTAAAATCTGCATGTTGTACGTGCAGAGAATTATACTGTGCTGTCACTTATTTTGAAAAATTACCTGTTCAATAATTATTTTATTATTTTCTTTGCATTTTGGCCCTTGACCTATTCAAAAGACAGTACAACCGTCGACAGTGTTTCGCCTGAAGCGACTCTGATGAGAACGAAGGGTACAATTATTCAGTGGAATATACCAGTTAATGATTACGACGAATTAATGTTCATTGATTCATTTGGTAATGCTTAACTTCCATTTTGAAACTGTCACGTGAATCTATTTACCTGCAGCCCCTATAGCACGTGTGTACATATTCATTATCTCTTATCTAAGAAATACTTATTATCCACTTTTGCAGGCAATCTAGTCGATGCTGAGGACTTGACTCATTCTGCAGTGAACATTTTTGATACGGTTTACGAATTTTGCGGAGATGGTATCTTGGAAACACCCTCTGCAGCTTTCCAGTTGGTCAGCTTGTTCAATACCAGTTCTACTTTGGTCTTTCACTTAAATAATACGAAAGCTACGAAAGTATCAGATATTGATGGCGCTACCACAGGTGCCAGATAGGATTCAATGTATGATGTAATTATATAAATTTTGATCTGTATTTCTTTTCTGCAGAATCCTGGCACTCTGGTTGTTCATTTTGAAACTATAAGGACAAAGGAGGAATTCCAGGCCTGGGTCGCATCCCAACAATACTTGTTTAGGTAAAGGTAAAAACATTTACCCACATCAGAATTTCGGTTGCAATAGTAAATAAGCACGTCACCGCTAGTGTCGTTATTATTTATAACGTAGGAATTATTCTGTACATTATTTTGTGCAACTTAGCAAGGAGCGTTATGACGCAATTTATCGGAATGATATACACTTCTCACGCTGCATTCTCGGGTTTCTTGGAGTAATGAAGCAGCCTGAGGAATGGTCCCGCACGATGTACAGTGTGCAGCAAATTTTCTCGACTGATAGGTATGGTTTATTTTCAAGTGAAAGCCGTATTAAATCTGGAGCAATTGCTTGTTGTGTCTCATAAAATGTGTAATATCTTACGTTGAAACTTAATTTCTAGTGACACCGATTCCCAAGAGGAGTATATTTCCGATCTTCGAAATATTTACGTCAATTTTTCTGGCCGGTCTTTGAACATTAAAGGCCCACATGGTCCTAAGTAGAGCACCGCAACTTAGTTGAATTTTGATGAAATTTTATTGACGATTTTGATGTAAATTAGTGCTTCTTAGGTCATTATACTTACTATTGTATCAATAAGTTGTTCCGTGGGAATAGCTCACTAATGTCTCGTTTTAGCAGTTATATAAGTTACGATCACAGCCTTCCTATGTTTCACACTACTGTCTACTTTCTGTATGCATTTACTCCTAATAGTATAATTAGAAGTGCTACAACCAATTAGCTATAATTATATATTGTTTATTGCCATATTTTAGTTCTCAATTATCTTTTGTAATTAAATGGCTATTGCGTCATATTTTGATTAATACTAATATTTAAATAGTCGATTGTTAAACTAATTTTAGGTCAACAAATTACTTGTGGTGTTATTTTAAGTTTTACTTGGTTGCTTTCTTCGTAAACGATGACTTAGTAGCAGTTTTTATTGTTTGACTTCAGAAATCTTTTTCTTTTGAAACTGGATATTTTACCATTGTATTAGCATTCGCACACTTGTCCGACCCGCAGATTCAGATTTTCCCGACGTCTGTTGTATGATTAAAATAAAAATGTGTAAATAAGTAGGTAGAAACAAAATATACCTATGCTAGATTATGCGTATGGAAGCTAACGAATGTATCATTTGATTTTTTATCGATAAAAACTGGTTGCATCCACATCCCACATCATTCCATTTACTGTTCATCTTTAAATGTAAATAATACAATAATATACTCCAATGCTAGTCCCAATTTATATTATTGTTACATTGTTCCGTTTTCCCCCTCACCTTTCAGTGAAGTGTGGCAGGTTTTATTGCCGTATATTAATTTTCCGACAAAAGATGTAATTCACGTATGTAGGTAGTTCCTGCTCGCCCACTGCTTTTTGACACAACTTGTAAATACTAGTAAATGTGTGGTATAGATTAAAATAACAATGAGTATAACATTTTATTTTGTTTTAACTACTTGTTTACTGATTTAAAGCATTATCACCCTATTATTTCTTATCTTTGCAGTCGAGTCAGTTATTTGTCACTTTAAGTTTTTCCGAGTAGCTGGTCACAGAATCGTGTGATTTGTTCGTAAAAGATTTGAATCGGTCTTTATCTTTATATTTATCCATTTAGCAGCATTACATTAGTTTAGACCCTACTACGCTTTAAAAATTCGTTTCAGTTCTCTGACTAAACAAGTAAATAGAAAACTGGTTGGAGCAACTCATCCCAGTTCTGTTAAAGTTTCCATTTTCTGCACAGCATCAGACCAGTAGTGACATGTGACTGTGCTGCGTGTAAACGGAATGGACAGCTTATTATTTTAGAATCTTCATTGAAGCAATTCTAGAATCCTTTAACGTTGTTTTGGCTTAGTATTCACGAATATAAAACTAAGACCACAACTCTTATCATCTCTGGTCTGGGCTGGAGTATGAAAGAAGAGGATGCTAAATGCTGACTCCAGACTCCACAGTCCGTGTTTTACTTGACTGCTGCTGGACCGTCAAGTTCTACATTACAGTTGCTGTTACCCTTATCTCGTACAGATATACAGTACGATGCAAAAAAGAAAACTAAAGCTGACATGGTGTTATGAAGTACAGGAATATGTGGCTGTACTCATTTTTTATCTCACTTAAAACCACTCAAGTGGCTATAGCTACCTATTCTTTTATATACAAAAGTCTTCTGAGGTATGTAGTACGCTTACGCAAGTTTACACGAAGCTTTTGTATAAATACCTACACCTACCGAATTCTTTTGTGGTTAAGGGGGAATATCTTCAGGCTGTAGGTATGTATTTTAGATCTAGTATATACATACACTATAAAAACTGATTATAGTATTTTAATCATTTGTATAGTCCTTACTTCTCTACTCGTACAGTTGAGTTAGAGATGATATTGAGCAGGGGGTGTGGCTGTACAAAGGATTCAAATAAAGAGTACACTTGGAAGAGTGTACCATGTACCTATATCCATATTTCTGTATACCTAAACATGTACACGCATGTAGTCAAGATAAAAATAACATGGACTTAAAACTTTTACTTTCTACGCTGAGCATTTATAAAATATTTCCATTTAAGTTGCTGTCACGTTGGATTTCGTTGCTGTATGCCTATCATCTCAGATCCTAGTGGGAGCAAGTCTGAGTAACTTGAAAGACGCGAATATGAAGAAACTCTTTCTCTCTGTGTCTCTTCCTTTTCTCAGTCTTCTATCTCCAGGATGTTGAACTGTTTCGGGATAAAGTTTAACTTTGTATTTCGTATAATCATGTATATACTTATAAGAACCGAGGAGAATAGTTAGAGCACTACAGTACGGTGTTATGTGTTATGATGGTGCTGTGGTATCTTGCATTTGACCAAGGAAAATGAATGAATGTTGAACATGAAGATAATATTGTGAGGTTGCTGGTTTGTCTTGGTGTGGGTAACTCTTTTAGTTCTTTCATGCGGTCCTTTTAACTTACCTCACGGAAGAAGAAACCAAGACAGACACGTAGAAAGGCAGAGGCTGAGATCAGCAAGTACTACTTACCACTGATACTACTAACTCCTTTCACTGGGCATGTCATTTTGAAAAGTGAAGATAATTTAAGAGGCGTAGAGCGACCAAACTTGGTAAAAGTTGAATCAACATGAAGGTAGCAATCCATTAGTCATCACGTACGACAGGTAGTATTTTCAAGTGTCAAATTTATTCTAATATCAAATATCTCTCATTCTATGTCTTGCACCCTTAACCTTATACTATAGACACATCTTTCAAATTGCAAAAATTTAATATTCTGCATCCAAATCCTTGTATCAGATAAATTCCTTTGTTCTAGACTGGAAATTATGTATATTGATTAGATCGTTGGAACGTCTTGAACGTTGAAATTCGAAATCTTATTCTGACGGTTCTGTAGTGGGGTGTTAGTTGAGTAATAGTATTGTAGAAGGTATTATGATTTCATTATATGTTTTCATTCATTTTGAATTGGGCGAGCAGATTAATATGAATGGAAAGTAAATAGAAGTTATGATGACTTTGTCGAGCCTACAACATCCCATCACCATCAGTATGGATATTATGCAATACAGTATCGATCTGGAAGGGAATAGATTTCATAACTCAAGAGCAAGAACAAGGAAGTAGGAAGAAGGAACAAGTTGAGAAGTAACTACATCCATATATTAGTTTTGATTCTGGATTGTATGTCTTGACGGTGTGGTGTGTTCGGTGTCTGTGGTGGTGCCCATGCCGTGCCATACCATGCCTTGAGCCTTGCCTTACCATGCCAAACCGAACCAAACCAAACCATGGATCCGACCCGATCGACTGGTGGAAGCTGCAGAGTTGAGGAAGACGAAGAAGACAACGACGAGAATGAAGAAGAGAGGAGTTACTATGGACTACTGTACTAGAGTGAGTGTGGTAGCTGGTTTGGTGGAGGGGTGCAGAAAATACTGTGCTGAAGAAGTTGGGCCGGTTGGTGCATAAATCTTGGTTGGCTTGCCATTACTCAAGTGGCTCTGGATTTACTTCCACTGTGAATGCCACCATGTGCCACTTTAATGTAAGTCTGGGATTATGTGTCTAATTCCATTAAATGTACAGCCTTTTCGGATCCACAAACCGACAGACAAGCGGACAGACAGACATACTCAACCTTCTTATAATCTTGAATTTCTTCTATTCTCTTACATTTCCTTTCACTTATGTATAATATACTTTACTTTTAATGTTTCCATTCTAAAACACACGATTCTTTGCTAATACCATAATACCTTAACCGTATCCATGTACGGTACAATTTCAATTCAAATATTATATGCATGTAATTATAACTGGAAACTAAAATCAACTCATGCATGCATGCACTTATGTATGTTTGTAAGTATGCGTGTAATTATGTAACCGAATTGTACTAACCCCAAGGTTTTAACTTAACGTCCCGTAAAACTTGGTCATTATCTCATGTGCTTCTTGCCATTTGCCATTGCATTACATCACAGTGCATTCCCTTATTCCTCCCGCGTCTTTAAAATTACAATCTTTCACTTTCACTTTGGTGACCCTCTCCATATTCTCGTCTACTTATTCTGTCGACGTTCGACATGGAAACCGAATACGGAATACTATTACGTTACTGACGAAGACGATTACCTCAGTTTGTAGGACCAGAAGTATAGTGCATAAAATATGTAATTCAGCGGACTACATACATGACGACTCATCTCATCCAATTGAACCCCAATCTCGTTTATGGTACACCTATAGCTATATGGTTATAGTAATTACATGGACGCTTATTAATAAAAGAAACCTTCTTGATCCTGATCTTGGTCCAGATGTATCGTTTATCCCAGCGTAGGTCCTTTTCCGTACTTACTCAGATCCCTTACTTATACGAGACGAGATCCAATTCAATCATAATAATTAATTTTTGCTCCCACAACTGAAGGGCTTCGTCCCCTCCTCTACATCCAGTATTAGCACAGCCTCTCGTCTCCCTTCAGTCTAATTTAATCTCGTCTCATCTCGAGCTTTTATCACATCTTATCTTCTTCATCACTCCTGCGCTAGAGTAATGCTAATAATGTCACGGAGACAGTCCAAATGCTCGATTGGGATTCAGGGTGGCGAGGAAAGACATATTAGATAGATGAGGAAGGTGGGCATATATAGAGAGCAGAGTATCATGTGTCCTTTCGTGTCGTATCGTAAAACAAAACAATGTATCTATCTCATTTAGTAACCCTTCGAATCTTCAGTATTTGAGCCACAACCACATGCAGTTTCTAACTAAAGGAATCAGACGAAATAGTATGTTCCATAGTAATATAAACTATATATATCAATGTAAAAGGAGATATTTGTGCATTCTTATTCTTTGAGCTATATTGGTTACCGGAGAAATATAGATGGGCGAGTTAATAATGGATAATGAAGTAAAACAAAAGAAATTAGGTGCACATGTGCAATTATATGTATATATGTATGATCCTGACGACAATGAAGGATGTATCCTTGACCATTTACCGTTTATGGACTCCCGTGTTCATGAATTTCCTTCACCCCTTCCTTTATTCATTAATAGGCATCATCATCATTACCGTCATGAGAACTATGACCTACAGAGTCGATCGTTGTAGCATAATACTACAATGAAATTATGTAATTATATCGACTCATTTCATCCAAAATACATGTCCATTTGGTAAGTAGGTGTTTCGAATATTATGTACAAAGACCTTTATCATACTACTATGATTCCGATTTTACGATTACAAGTACGACGGCGATCTATCTAGATTAGAATCGTTGAAATTACTTCAAACTTTTGCAGTTTACAATAATTCAGTGTTTGAGTGCTTGTTCAACTTCGTGATCATTATCATATAATATAATGTGTGCGGGTTTTATATCAGTCAAGCTTAAAGGACAACCATTTTGCTCAGGTAGTTAGACATTTAGTCTTTTTTAGTTTAACTGCGAGGTCAGGGCTTCATGGAACAAGCGGTTTGAATTCAGGGGCATTTAGTTTTCTTTTTCCATTAAACTTTAGAACCCTTACTGTAAGCCGTATCCGAAAGAGAATTTAATTCTCAAACCTTGTACTTGTAGGTAGTTGTTACTGTTTTTTCTGTCTAGTGTAACTACATTAAATAGTTGAATTGAATTGTGTAGGAACGTTATTTAACAAATTTATACACAAGTAGCTGTATTCCGTGCTAATCACCACAGCTAAAATAAGAGAGAGAATTTTTAATTTTACCTTAATGATAAAAGACTTGTAGAAGTATAAATAAAGGGAAGCTTTACTTATATACTTCATGGGTCACGGCTAGCTATGTCGGTAGGTAAATGCACTTGTACACTTGTAGACAGGTAGGCAGGCAGGCAGACAAATGAAAGGAAAGACGACAGTGGAAGAAAATCAAGAAAGAATAAAGAATAAAACTTACTCATTCCTTGCAGTAACATGTTGAGTATTAAGAATTCAAGGAGACTACACACACCTACATAGGAGAACCTTGATCTACGTTTTGCATGCTTCTTCTCAATTACACTTTTGTGAAATAGAAACACGCAATATTAGGCAACTTCACTATCAGGCAAACGTATCAGGATCAACAGAACACTAGAGCAGTGAGCAGAGTGAGAGTGGAGAGAAGCAGTGAGTGAATTCGAATTGGAATTCGAATCACTATACATACATACGTATATTCGTACATTAGTTCCCTTGTAGAACAAGAATTGGACAAAACGAAATATCAAACCAATTTATTATTGTAAATTAGCCGAAGAAAACAAGAAAAGTATGTGCGTATTTACTAGTATCCATAAGCAGATAGGTATACTTAATGCATATCAGCATTCAGGTGAGCGCCGGTACATACAATTGCTTTACTACGGGATACGTTAAGCGTTAACGTTTTATGGTGTTGCGCTGTGATATTAGAGTTGTGGGATCGTTATGGGATTGTTGCAGATGTCATTTTTTTGCTTTATTGCATACAACAGTCATACAAACTAATCGTAATGGTCCACTATCTATAATTACAGACATTGATATTGTATCCTATATGGTTCTTATTTAGTCTGGCACTCTTACGCATACATATTCTTGTGCAGCAGGTTGTGCGATTACACAGAAAAAGAATTGGGCAGGATACATACATAGAACAAGACATGGCAGATGATTCAATATGTTCTTTGATAATATTTCTGCACACTATCTACATACTAGTAGGCAGTAGGATCAGGATCCTGCCTACATATCTACCCACGTTCATATCAGATATAATTACAAAACAAACCACCAAAATCAAGCTGTACGTTTAATTATCGTGATATACGAAAAACCCATACCCTGTGTGTCTGTTTCTCTTAGTCGAGCAACACTTGCCATTGCCATTAGAAGCATTTTAGGAAAGCTCCATAATCGTAATCAATGACATATTATGTATGTATGTAGTATATCATAGGTTTAGGCTGGGTGCAACTTACAGGTAAAACTAGTTTGCTCAAGTCATCAAAATTAATCTTCAAATTCAGGCGATACACAATACAAGATAAACGAAAGTGTAGAGACAAAGAAGATGCGACTTTGCTAGTTAGACAAAAAAATGATGTTAGGTGTGTAGAACACTAACACTTATCTCTCATCACCACTCATCGTTTCTAATTTACTAGAACCACAACCTCAAGCTATACAGACAATACAAGATATTTATTACCACCAAGAAGCAGGATCAACTACTGTGTGGTGTGTACTGTGGAGTGGATTGCAGTTTTGCACCCGCATATAGTTGTATTCCATCAATCTTTGCGTTATCAAAGCAAAAAAAAGAATGGTTTTTTAAATTTTATAATGACCCACGTGTTTTCATAAAGTAAGGTGATATAGCTGCATTTCTTTTTATCGGAGTTTTCCACTGGTGATTGTATTAAAGAATTATTAAAAAATGTTAATGCTCGTTAAAGTCTGGTATTTTAGTAATTGCTGTACATAAGCCTACATTTTCCTTTTGAATATATTATAATCCAGTCGTGACTGACAATGACTAGACATTGGTTGATGGTTTTGGCATGTTGATTGTGCTTGTCTGGTTGCTATGCCGGTGCAAACTGTAGATAGTTAAGTGGATAAAGCAGTTCTTAACTTCTAGTTTTAGTTACTGTTACTACTCAGTATAGAGATAAGTCCGGCTAATTCCAAGAAAATTCAGAATATCATTTGTTGCCTTCGTTTAAAGCTTTGAAGATGTTCATTAATGTAAATGAACCAGACGTCCGATAAGCAAAAGCAGTAACAGTGTAATTTTTACTAGTTACGTAATAATGTTACTGCGTAGGTAGGTTTACTTTTTAATCATTGACTCAGGATCAGGATAAACATGTCTAGATTTATCCACTCTTCAAGTCCTAGACGTTTTTTGTAACACGTTTAAAGCATTTTTACGTTTTTGAGAAATAGAAAGTTGACTATACTCACCTTTTTTCCCTTTACATTTTCCGCGTTTTATTTACGAATACTTTCAGGTAGGTCTTGTCGTATCTAGTCATAAACTAGAATATTTTTGCATGTATTACTATCATAATTCGCAGTGTTTCAACTTTATTACTTGAACACTTGATCCAAACTATCATAATTCTAGGTAAGGAAACAGAATTAGGGAGTTGCATCTTCATAGCTAGTAGCTATTGCTTTGAGAACAGACTCACGATTTCGATATCCCTGAAAGTTCTGGTATTGTTACAACATGAAAGGTGTTTTAGCCAGTTTGTCGGCCATACAATGTGTTGTTTAAAACCTACTGCTATTGCTGTTTTGGCTTAAAGGTAAAAGTACATTTGTTACTTGATTACATATCAAACCTGGGACAATTAATATTTGCCTTATCTTTTTCCTTACCTAATTTTATTTGTTAAGATAACTGAACGATAAAAACTTACAAGATTTTAAAAGTTCTTTTACGAACTACGGAGGAGGCTTTACACGTAGGTGCATACACTTAAGCAACTCATTGTCAACAAATACAACTGACAATAAAACTGTATCCCACGTGTGTGATAATTATAGGGCCTCAGTCATGGCCAAATCCAGTAAAGTATCTTCCTACAATTTTGAAATAAGACACTTATCAACTATTTTTTCAAAATATATAAAATAAAAAATACAGCATTTACGGCGAGTGTGTTTAAAGCTGATTAGATATTTTCCAGCGTCAGTTTTTTGAGCTATATAAGTATTAATATGATGATATGTGCTTCAAACTTGTTGGAAAAAAGGTCGCTCGAGCAGTGTTTTTGCGTATCAGTAAATTTAAAATTTGCATAACGCATAAAATGATTGTAAC
>JAAXYX010005123.1:0-11321 GCA_036851915.1 Ptenothrix huangshanensis | reverse complement strand
AGTTTGTTGTTACTTTTGTGACGAGACAATTTGAACCTGCTTCTCACCTGTGGAATATCAACATGGACTAATTGTGAACAGTTATTGTTAGTATTCATTTTTTTGTTGTAGTGCTGAAAAAGATATCACCCATCTTCCTCAAGCTCTAATCCACCAGTCAGTGAATTCCCCGGAGAAAAAACTTTTATGTTGTGATATCGTTATCATTAACCATACCTTCGTCATCAACGTTGAACGTCAACCACCGTACTGACAGCAGTGACAGTCAACAGTATTGAAAACTGAATATTGACTCTCACTGTCTGTCGTAGTGTAGGACAACACAATGCAACCTATTTATGCTTATAACGGATGTTAAAAAAGTATCATTTAGCATCGGTATTGTAAAGTTAAGTAAGTTTCTGTGGTAGTTATTAGTGTACAATGTCCGTCCAACCACAGATTCGCCGGAGGAAACCTCTTTTGAAAGCTGTTGAAGATGTTGACGTATTTCCGAAAGTTCCGGAAACATGTATGGAATCGACATCATATGGTGGAACGGGTTAGTAACCGATTATTGTCCTCATAGTATAATTATCTTCAAAGTATGCATATAACTTTAGTTATAATTAGGTATATCGAACAATCGAATATAGGAAAGAATGCGATTAATTTATTTTTGGTGTCTTATTTTGATTACAGCTTTCATAGTTGCCCTGATTATCATTGTGTGGTTGATGTTTCTTGAAATAAATGCCTACCTTGACACGGAGTACAAGTTTCGTTTTAGTCCTGATACCGATATTGATAGTAAACTGTCCATAAGCGTCGATATTACAGTTGCTATGCCTTGTGGAAGTAAGTTAACCATGAGATTTTGATGCTCATTCAAGAATTACTTCAGTGTAGTATTAAACGATAATCGGATATCCGTATTTTCATTTTTGTATTAAGAATAAATAATAAATTACATTATATGGGTTAGCTACGGGAAAACTGAACTGTTGGAGTTTAATGTGTGGAAGTGACGATGAAGATACGATTTATGCTAATCATTGAATTGATGCGTTTCTTTTTTGCAGTTGTTGGGGCTGATATCGTAGATTCAACAAATCAGAATGTAATGAAATTTGGTGAACTAGAAGAAGAGTTTAGCCATTTTGAGCTCAATCATAGACAAAGGGCATATTTCAACGCAAAATCAAGCTTTAATTCTTACTTGAGAGAGCAATATCATTCCTTAAATAAGTTATTGTGGAAAAATGACTTCATCAATAGACATAGTGAAATGCCTCGGCTGTAAGGAATTAGCTTTGACTATTAATATCAATCATGTCATGGTGTGGTGCATTGTATGAGTCATCATCATCAATTATTCTACGCAGATATTGTTTTGTTCCGCAGGACCTCTGAAGAAAAGCACAGCCTTGGCATGGCTAAGGCTTGTAGGTTATATGGAACTTTAGAGCTGAATAAAGTTGCTGGAAACTTTCATATCACGGCTGGCAAGACCCTGCCGTTGCCAAGAGGTCACGCACATATTGCTGCTTTTATGTCGGAAAGGGACTACAATTTCTCTCACCGTATTGAAAAATTTTCTTTTGGTGACGAATCCTCGTCCATTGTGCATCCCTTAGAAGGAGATGAAAAGATAGCACAGCACAGTAAATTGATTTACATTTCTTTCAGTTTGATTTTTACTACAGCCTAGTTTATTAAATACCATGTTAGCACTTGTTTACACAGTATAAATAAATGATGATATTGAAATGGTTTCCCCTTTTCAGATCAAATGCTGTACCAATATTTTATTCAGATTGTACCAACTATAGTCAGAACAAGTTTTCGAACTTACTATACATTTCAGTACTCAGTACGAGAGCTAGAAAGAGAAATCGATCACGGAAAAGGATCACATGGAATCTCTGGAATTTTTTTCAAGTACGATATGAGTGGTTTAAAGGTAATCTAATTTATTACTAATTTGTTTCCCATTGATTCCTTAATGTTTGTATTGCAGCAAAATGGAAATAGATACAAATACGTTCCTACTTGCTTCGATTATAGTATGAAATAATTGATTTTTTGTAGGTGGAAGTTACCGAAGAAAGTTATCCGTTGACTCGTCTACTGGTTAGACTGTGTGCAGTCATTGGTGGAGTTTATGCGACTGTCGGAATGATTTACAATCATTTATCCTTCTTTGGTCGTCTTACAAAATATCTTAGATGTAAAAATGAGAATTTTGAAAATTCCCAGTCCGTAATTTCAAATGCTTCTACCTCATCGCGGTCGGACTCAGTCCCATTGGTACGAAATGGAAGCAAGTCAAGCACAAGACCCCCACAATCAGCAGAATACTTAAATCGTAATATCAGTTTAGCATTTCAAAATCCTGTTATTGATTTGGTTCAACCTCAGCTTGTTTCAGGATCTGAGCAAATTAAACTTGTTCCTGTAAAGAATGACTCAAGGCTGCCGGATATTCTTGCCTCTCATTCAAGTTGAGTTCACGCAAACTCAAACTTTGTGACTTACCTATGAAATAAAAGATAACACGGTCAAAACGTAATTCGTAATCCGTAAAATTGGATAAGCTACATGTATACAAAACTGAAAATGCAATTATCGTTCAATCTATGAAACTCAAAGGTTTGTGTGATTAAGCAACCAAATTCGGTTTCTCCATTAGTTTTCTTTGTATATACCTCACGTTATTCATGGTGTAACATGATTCAATTATGTAATATTGTTGTCCTGTCATTATTGCTTATGCTTAGTATATATCGGGATGTACCCAAGTGTTATATTTTGAATGTGGTAACTTACTCGTTTTAGTGTATAAAAAATTGTAAGGATGTTCACTTCAGTTAAACCGAATGTGCATAATGATCCGCACGATTACACCCTGATCGTGCCGTACCTATTTAGACTACACTACAATTTTAGTTTTAGCTTATTGCAGGATTTACAGAGCACAAATCATAGGAGTGATTTTTATTATTTTATTACTTAGTTATTATTTTTTTTCTTTCTATTATTTTGTTTTTTGTGTAGTAATAAATTATTGTATGATTAGGATTTCAAAAAATCATCTAATTGGATTTATATTGCAATATAGATATAACTTGCTCTCAGCAATCAGATGTAAAGATTAAATATTAATGGCCTACATCTAGTCACCCTTTCAAAATAGACTAGCCATCTGTAAGTTACTTGAAAATTATATTCAATTTACGTATGCTTATTGTGTTACGAAGAGATCATGTTAGTCTTTATTTTACACACATACCTAGAAACTAATTAGATACGTATGTAAGTAATTAATCCGATTCGTGATTTACACTAACAATTAAGTATTGTCGTTTTTCACTTTGCTGTAATGTAGGTATTGTACGCGAAACCACCATGTTCAAATCAATAAATCTCTATGTGACAGTTACAAAATCACACTAGATACAAATAAAGTAGGTACCTACATTTTTGATCTTGTGCATACATAAACATACTCATACCTGGTTTAGTTTTCCTACGTCTTTTTTTTTCTGAAGAATGCAAAACTTGTCTCCCTATATCCATATTGATCATGACAAGTTGTTCAAAAATAATTCAGTAAATTGTTTCAACAAAGTTTGAATGAAAATGATACCGGGATGGGAAGGAAAAAAACATTGAGGCATTTTAATTTTTAATTTTAGCCGTGTTCCTGCTTCATGTTAATACACTGCCTGGAAGATCTTCTATTGTTTCAACTTACCTATTCACGGTACTATTTCATGTGCTCGAGTTTTTAGCAGAGCCTTATTAGATGTGTATATTCCTAAGGTTAGCATAAAATACATACATACATGGGTACATACTATAAACATAAACAGAAAATAATTGGGGAAAATTATGACGATTTTTGAACTGTTTTTGTCATCCATTACAATTATGTTGCCATTTGCAATAAATAACAGCAACATTCTCACAATAATGAAAGAGAAATACAAACTTTATGAACTTTATTTTTAGTACTTCATACTTTAATACTTTTGTTGCCACTTCTAGTCTCAAGTGTTCCAGTTCGGCCGTTGAAGGGAAAGTTTATGTTGTAAAATATAATTATAAAATCTTTAATCTACATACAACACCACATTGACAGGTTATGCAGGTAACCTAATTAATCATGTAAAGAACTCATAATACAGTGTTCAGTGCTCATACTGCATTCATTCTACATAGATGGCTCTCATTGTCTAGGTGGCTGACGGCTTTCTCTAAAAACTAAATCAATTACCTGTGACAAATCATTGTAACAAACACTAGTTTTAAAATATAATGCCGGTGATCATTTGTCCACACAGTAAAACAAAAACATGCAGCTCATGTTTTAATCCAATCACTAATTTTTATTCTTGCATATATTTAAGCAATGGAGAAGGGATACGGAATAATCTGAACTTTGGGCTTTCTGTCAAAATGTGGGAGCGATTTGATTCTTATATTTCTTATTATATTTCAAATATAATTTATTGTTATAAATTAGGGTAGTCTGCATGACTATAACAGCACAGTTCATCCCAAAAAGATATATTGTATTGCATACTGTTAATGTGTCCTTTAGGCCATTGCTGATGAGCAACAGAGACTCATAATAACGTTTTTCTCTCATAAATATCTACTTCCTTCCAAAAGCTATTTTGGTTATTTAAGTTGTGTTGGACAGGCTGTACTACATAATTGTTGAAATTATTGCTATTGCCTCAGTCTTCAGACTTTTTGGGAGTTTATTAAACTTTTTTTATAATCATTTTAATTCTGTGTGTCTTCAGATTTTCCTTAACGGAGAAAATGTACTGGACTATAATCTCAAAGGTTTCATAACGTGTAATGGACAATTACTTAACTACATATGTCTACTAGTATAACTAAGCAGTAAACCTCCGGGTACATCTATATGTCCCCACTGTCATATTAATTCCGTATAAATATTAATTTGAAGTTGAAGCCCTAATAAACGATGATAAAACACAGGGTCATTATGCATGAGGCACATATTACACATACCTATCTACATAAGTACTCTGATTACAACATGTGCTTCACTGCATAATTACGTATAAATATAACGAAATTCTTAGTCTTCAGCAAATTTAGCTATTGCTTAAATAGTGACATATTACATTGATATAAAAACGTAATATCTTGGCATAAAATGACTCCGTTCATCGTAAATGATACAGTAGTTTACTACTGTAAGTTACCGTAAGTGTATTCAACGCTACCTACAGTTTTATATGATGTGATACCGATGACAAAATGATGATTTCCTCTTACTGGGGAAAATGATTAAGTTACCCCGAGTTTGAAGGAGCACAAAAGAAGATTGGAAGGTAAAATGCTACGGTTGCGTTTAAGAGCGGAAAATAATATTGCTCGAAGGAAGTCTAATGCGAACGTACACGGCAATGCAATGTAGATTATGATTTCCGAATCCCTGTTCTGGGTTTCAATGCTCTTTCGCGAGCGTGAATTTTGGAAGCGGAAGCAATAATAAAGAGAAATCCTGAATAGTCATCTTCTGTACGGAGAATCTACGAGAATACGTGCCTAGGTCTGCCCAGGTAGGTACTCCGTGCAAAAACATTGTTATGCCGAGCAAGCGCTTAATTTTATTGTTTGTTCTGTGCTAGTCAGCGTTAGCGTTCCCAAATTCTGATTTCTGTAGACTCTCTTTCCATTTCCGATAAAAAAATCTGTGTGCAAGGCATACACCTATATGTACTTTTTACGCGTGACAGGAGACGGATAATATGAACCTACCTATTGACAATTATCTCCGTTGGAGTCGAAATGCACCAAGTGCTATATCTTTAACAAAGAACTTTGCACATTTTGAATGTTAATTTTAAACGGCTATATGTACACAGGTAGCACTTATATACTACAATATAATTATAGTAAAATATCTTGTGGTGCATAACAAAATGCATACAGATATAGTTACTTTATACAGAACAAAAGCAGGTAGCAAAAGCAGTATACACAGGTATGCCATAACAGGTAGTAGAGGTAGTACGCATGTAACTTAAAAGTCTCATTAATCTCTTTCGTATCATATTGTCGAATTAGTTTTGCGGAATCCTATAAACTACTTTTAAAGTTTAACTGCAAACCTGTGCGTACCACGTTCACGTTCTATCTTGGTTTACGTTGTAGGTATGTAGCCAGATTTTTCTCTCATAGTGAGTTAGCACCAGAACCAGAGCCAGCACCAGAACAGATCCCTACTCACTTTGCGTTAGCATACAAAGACAAACCTATGGTGATTGCAGTGCAGCCGTAGTGCAGCGTAGGTGAGAGGAAAGACGACCGTTCAGACGAAGCTCAACGTTGTCGAAGCGTCAGTATTGCTGTTGCAGGCGGAGAGGACAGACCTATCGGACTCTCATCTCTCGTGTTTCCATTCAATGTGCTCAGCTCGTGTTTATAAAATCATTTTTTTTAAACCAACCACTCGTAATATTTATTCCTAAAGGTTTACAGATACTTGCCAGTGTTATTGCAAAATCTGAATAAACTCGAGATTTTTAGAGATCCTGTGAAGTTAAAGGTATAATTTGGAGTAGATAGGCACGCCGACTGACGTACTGAGGTGCTTCGTAAGGGTACCCTGAGTTTGTTTGTTTCAAGCCATAACGATAACATTACACCAAGTGAATTACACATTAGTTCGCAACCGACTAGCCGGAAGTTGCAAATCTCACGGCCTTGTTGATTGGGACTTGATTGTGAAGACCGGAGCAAGTTGGATGCATTTCATTGTGTAAACTATCACCTGCTGATGACAAGTATCAACACTGGAAATCTACGATTGTAACAAAGTTTACTTTTTTTTATGAAAAAAAGGAAACTATCTAGGCCATCGACTGCTATTGTATTTTCCTTTGTCTTCAGTCAGTGAAATAAAATACATAGCTGTTTTGAATATACTTAAAAATCCTGCTTGAAAATTTAAAAATCGAAATTGGAATTTTGTAGCTTATTCTTCATACAATTTGTATTTTACGAGTGTTGTCATTTCTCAATACTAGACTAGTATTAAAAGACATTGATAATAATAGCATTAGTATTAGGTATGTGGATTGTCATTGGAATTTGTGATTGTTAATATCGATGTGCAAACTTGCCTGACGTTTTGCAAGATTTACCAATACCTCGTGCGGGGAGCTTGAAAAGACACTTTTATGTATACTAGCTATCATTACAATTTATTGTCAACATTAACATTGTTTGGATTCAATCACCACTCACCTTATTACACAAGGCAAAGAAAGGAATGTACCATAACCATAAGCACCAAGATTAGAATATAATTTGTGACTGTCATTGAGCTCTTTCTGGATTTTGCGAATTGACTTTGTCATTCGCGATCGTAATCGCAAAGGGGATCGTTAGAGTTGAGCTACCCTAGAATTAAATAAACTTGGGATGACATGACATTCCTCATTACGTGACTCATGTATTGTTCCTCTGACTTGCAGTTGTGATTTATTGTTACACGAACCGAAGCAAAGTAAGATCTTCATATCAGTTGATCTTTACTGTCATTCCTACCTTAATTCAGGAAGGTATCGTCAGGTACTTGGATTTGGTTTCAGAAGATTTCTATAGTGATTCATTCCAAATTACACACCTTGCAAAGGAATCGAGGTGTCAGCCACTAAGTCTGACCTCAAGTATCAGATTCCTAGCCATTTTTTATTGACACTGTGGCGTGTGTTCAAATTACTTTGCATCGATGAATCATTAGAAGAACAATCAACATAGTTTACAATACTGGAGAAATTATAACGTTTGTTCGCGTCTGATATTCGGTTCCGGATATTTCGTGCTTGTGTCATACATTGAATTGAATTCTGTTTAAAACTACCTACATTGGTATTGGTACTTTGTGTATAAACTGATACTTTGCCATTGTGATTGGTGTTTGTTCTGAAGCCAAGTCAGAGACAAGAACAAAAGTACAAGATTGAGTAGGCTACAAGGTTCTTATGGTCGATGAAACAATTGCAGTTGTTGGTGAAAACAAGTGAGAATTTTTGTTGACAATACTACAACTTAAATTCTACGCTGGCCAAAATGGAGAAAGGAAAAGTTCCGGTCTTTTTAGCAATTCTTGGATTTCTCATACAAGGTAATTACCTCATTCTCAATTTTATGGTAACGGATTCTTTCCCGTAGGTATTTCTGGCACGGCATATTCCTCTCCTCCACATAGGTAATCTATCAGCTCAACAGTTTTCATTCATTCGATTTCATGGAATTCACAAGTTGAGTTCATTCATAAATTCTGCATAAAATAGACAAATGTTTGTACTTTGTGAGACATTAATTTTCCATAGGGTCTACATCTCGTATTTTCTTCGCTTTGGGTTTTCGTCGGCGCAAATCAGAAATAAAAGTAGGAATTCCTGTTTGACTGAAATTCTATCGAAGGAATTCGCAAGGGATGGTTCACATGCTTCATATATTTCAGTTAACTCGTTCGTTTGCTGGTTCAGCTGAAAAATTAAATGTCTTAACGCAACTCTTCTACCACTATCAGGCGAGCATATAGTCTGTAGTGTACAGCACCGCATCGACTATGCTAACACTTAGGACTTTAAAGTGTATAACTATACTATACTATGACCATAGCCGAAGTAAGCTGAGAAATTTTGACAAAAGGCGACAATTTATAAAAGAACTAGTCAACCACAAAATAAACTAGGGAATTTACGACCTACAATAAAGTGTGGTAAAAGCTTGCTCTTCTTTGTCACTACGTTTTTCTGTACAACCATAAAACTAGCTTTTCCATGTTGACATCTTCACTAAGTCCAACCTGACAGCTCATTATCTTCTTTATGATCTCCCATGGTATGGTCATTTTCTCGTCTTCCTCTCCCTTCAGACCAAATTATTTTGTTGGCAATTATTTTTTGCTGTTTACCCCTGTCCTATCCCATACGGACGAAATACTTATTGAACATAAAAAATAATCCTGTGTGCATTTTAGAGACAGAGATTTAAAGTCGCACTCTTATGTATTCTAGACATATGCATAGGTATATGTTTAGGAATGTGTAGGTACATGAATTTTAGGTAATCTTGTTGATAAATAATTACCTACCTACTCCTCTCCTCTCTTTACATTTATGCTATTACTACACTATTTATTTATTATTCACGCTGAATGCCATGACCATCGCGTTGCCCATGGCTTCAGACTTAACCGTGTCGTAAAAATGTTTGTGTAATTTAATCTCTCCTCCTGTCCTATTTTCTTAATTAATGAAGTATAAATATACATGGTTACGAAATTCCTATACACATACTCTCACAACTCTATATGTATACCCTCAAAATACCACGTACAGTATTCGTGATACCGGTTCCATAATTTGTTAATGTTGCGCTCGAAATTTCTTATGTTGTCATAAAGTGAATTTTGAAGACATTGACTCGGATGGGTTGATTTTGGTCTTGGTTCTGGGCGAATATCCTCTCACTCAATGTATCTATGTAAGGATGTAAATATTTAATATACTATTACACCTTCATACATGTCTTTCTTTAAATCTTTGAGAATCATATGGTAATTTATTTAGGAAGGAAAAAATGCAGGCACTCAAGTCGTAGTAGTGGTAGTGGTAGTAGTAATCGTAGTAACTTGCTTTACATAAATGCAGAGATGCGTATTATATAGCATTAGCTTAAATCCTACATCAGTCGATTACCTACTATTACTATAGCTACAGGTATAGACACGACAAGACGAGACAAGACTGGCTGGAAAAAAATGAAAGGAGATCAGAGCAACTCTGGACTACCTGTATAATGGCTCATGAAAATGTGTTTTATGGCTCTATTAAGACTCCCTAACAACACGAATTTCTTTCCGTGGCCATGATATGATGTAAGTCAAGTAGTGAATACTTGCGAGTCTGGTATTCCTCTTCCTATTCTTACAGTCTTGCAGTCTTGGTTTCGGTCTTGGTCTTGCCAGTGCAAAAGAACAAAATGAGTAAAGGTTTACAGTGGAAGCTGGACTTGACATTATTATGACGAGGACAAGAGAAACACAGGAACGAATCATGATATTTTACATGGTCTTCCTTCTCTAATGACTAGTCCAGCAACAACAGGATGAAAGGAGAGACGAGAAACTTTGCGCTTTATCATTCTATGCATCTGTATGTATCTTGTGAATCTCAAAGAAGTCTCTATTCCGCACGGCAACAATATTTTCGACGTTTTCGTTGCGCTTCGCCTAAAGACTGGAGATATTATGGGAGACCATGTTATTATTTGGCCACACTCAAAATCATAGTTCCACAACTCCAAGTTTTCTCAAGTTAGGAGGCTCACTCACATGAAAATCTTCGGAGATCCCTGGGAGTTAGTATGTAATTTTGCATCTATGCATCTATATGGACAGACAAGGTCAAAAATCGAATCATTATATTACTATTACGGTGCCAAAAAAATAGATACAGATATATGCATAATGTACATGTATAATTGTGGAGAGACAAGAAATCGCAATTGCAACTGCAATATTGCTATTTTTTACCTTTTCATCTTGCATAAGTAAAAATTGGGATAAAAAATGAAATGTGAAATGCGTGTGCTGTGTAATTCAGTAATTTCATGGAACTTGTGTGTGAGATGACTTACTCACGTTTATACAAAACGTATAAATACTATCATCTTTTATCTTTAATGTTTTTTCCATGAAGTCGCTCAAGCAGATTCAGATCGGTAACCTTCCTCTATATTTATACACATGAAGATTCAATCGATTACTTCGACTCGGACTTGACGTATGTTTAGCAGCACCTTTGTTAAATAAGTACATAGGTATTACAGGTTTGTTATAATGTGCTAAATTATTCTCGTAGTAAATATAATGATATAAGAATTATTCCTCTTGATGTTCCCTTTTCGTTAATTTTTCAAATGCCATTAACTATGTAGAAGATATTTACGCATTCTCAATTGCAATTTTTCAAAACTACTGTTTCAAAAATAACTTACTGGCTTGAGCTGCTGTTTTTTTGAAGTTATTGTTTACTAGTACAAACGACTCTGACCGAAATAATTTGCTGTACCAAGAGGTTTTTGTCGGCTCGGCATTTGTATATGTGGCTATTGTATGGCTTTATATATTTGAAGGGAATAGAAGTCGCCGAAGTATACAAGTTGGAGTTGGGGTTGGCTTTGGCTTTGACGTTGGTTGGGGTTACCCTTTTGAAGAATTGAATTGAGTCATTTTCTTTGCGGGTTTCAGTTTTTACGGCTTCATTAGACAGACC
>JAAXYX010005122.1:0-11323 GCA_036851915.1 Ptenothrix huangshanensis | reverse complement strand
GAACTGTGTCTGGATGTGTAGAGCACGCAATATACGGGTGGGGTGGAAGTAGAAGCCCACATTCTAATCTTACGCCAGCATCTCTTTCTCTGACACTCTGAAATAACTGTAGCTAAAGTATGACTCTTTATGATAAACTCCTTGCACAATATTACACGTCTTCCTCCGTAGAGATTAATCACGCGTCATTATCATCAAAAAGTAGAAATAACAGCGTCGTAGAAATACGAGTCCGATACCAGTCAAGAATTACACGCAGCATTCCGCAATGCTAGACTCAACTTTTTTTCTGCGTTCCTTTCAACAAGGAAAAATGGAAGAGAAGAATAGGAAAGGAGCAAGTTTTCCAGGACGTGACAGCAGTGACTGACCTCAAGTCAAAGAGCTGAGGTCACCCACACTGCAAGTGAGACGAGATGACAAGAAAAAAAAGAGCAGTGAGTGAAGCGTGCTCTTGCTCTTGTTGGGGAAGGAAATTGAATGACTAGGAGAAAACGAGGAAGGAGAAACAGAGGAGGAGGAAGAGGGAAGAAATTTGATGCTGGTCCGGCCAGGCCTGATGATGATGATGATGATATATTCTGTACGAGAGCCTCTAAAAGGTTTTAAAAAGAGTCCGGAGACATAATAAAGTTGCGAAAGAAAAGTTAAGTAGGAAGGAGAGAGAGTTGTGACAGGCGGTTTGGCATTGCATTTCATTGCATGTAGGTAATTCAGCAAGAAGATTGGATAGTGATAAGGAGGACTTAATTTGACAAATGATAGATTGGGAGCATTCCGACGACAAAAGTCATTTTAGGTCTTATCGACGTAAATTTCTCTCATAATTCATTCGCATACGACGGGAAATATCGGGATGAAAAAAAGAGAAATAAATTATCGTCTTCAGCCCAACCATAGCCGCCATCGCCATAGCCATTGCCATGGCCAAAGCCAGAGCACAGAACGAGAAGCAACGGCAAAAACGGAAATGGATTTCTCCGCTTTCTACTTTCTCCATCTCTCTTCGTCCTCCGCTCGTTCTTCTCTCTCCTCTCTCTCTCTCTCTCACTTTTTCTTTCTTTCTTTCTTTCTTTCCCTACTTCCACTTTCCACTCCTTCGCAACCTCTTACTTTCTTCGTCATTCTTTTCTCTGCGGAGACATTGGTTGACCCGACAACTTGCTAACACTAAAACCACCACATCCACAATCCACATCCACATCCACATCGCATCGTCTCTCAATGAATACCGAGGGAGACAATTGTCTGAATAAATTACGTCTCCACATAATAATAATAATAATTTCATAATTTATTCATTCGGGCCCTAAGATTACAACCAAACCAGGCCAGGCCACATTACAATTAAATGTAGTGAGAAAACTCGAGAAAGTTAAAAGGTCTCTATACATCAAACAGATTTAGCATAGAATATTATATGTAATTATTACGTCCCTTGGAAATTAGCATATCCAGAGCAGACTTGAAAGAAGTAGAAGGAAAAGGAAGGGAAAAGTAAATCCACCGGCTGAATAAATTAAGACGGGATAATTTCAAAGTGAATTATTACATGCTATCGGCTATTTCGATAAAGACTTGCTACTCGCGCATCATTACTTTAGACAGACAGCGTTTTCTACTTGAAATTCAAATCCAAATTCAACTTCAGTCTCAGCTTCAACTTGAGCTTCATCTCTCCCCTATCCATCCATCCTTTTGGCAGAGAGATGGAAATGGAAGGGAAAAACTACCTTCTGGATGGGATTGATTCAATTGCCAGTCACATGAGTTAGGACACTTAATCCCTGTGCTGATATGTGATAGTTTTTCATTCAATTACTAATCCGGTGCGTTTCAGTTCATGAATGACAGTGGTAGTGCCAGCGAGAGAACTAACACTGCCAGGCCAGGCATCCCCGTCGTCAGCATAAAAACACTGGCCGAACCTGGAGCGAAGACGACGACTATGATAGATTTCACCTCAACCGTGGATCTGGGAACGCTAATCCATTTGAGGAAATTGGACACATTCATCGAGAGTCGTAAAGCTCCTTCTTAACTACAATCAATGTGAATACCTTTGTCAGAGCTATGCCATGCCATGCCATAGTAGGCCAAGCCAAGATTCTCTTCTCGTTCGTCTCCGATGCATCGCATCGCATCAATTCGGTCTTGTCTTGTGTTCACATCCAAGAAAATACTTTGAACTCGTCCATCGACATCCAAATTCAACCATTCCACAAAGGTCGAGTCGATGGAGCTGGAATTCTTCCTTGTTCCTCATTCCTTCGTTCGTCTCCTCGCTGTGAAGCTGAGCTGATAGTTTTCTTCATTGTCTACAGGGATACCGAGCCTTGCACAGGAGCTTATACATACTTGACTAGAAAGGTAGGTAAGATTCCACTCTACCTTATTCCTTCCTTCCTTTCCTTCAGCCCTTAACCATATATTTACATACTCAACTAAAGAATTTAAAGTTGGAGGAACTGAGTCTTGGAAATATCCATGTCCATGGTCCATGATGCTATTGATCGGGGAGACATAATGTGATCTGCCCTAATACTCTTAAATATGTGCACTTAAATTTTACAATCGCACACACATACGCTCCGGCTTTGACTCCAGGATCCGGATCCAGATCCAACTCTAGCTCCATAGACGCTAGATCTGAGTGAAGGAAACGAACGCTGTCGAGATGCATTTGAAAACTTTGGAATGAAACCATTTATTCTGCTTACACTGGTCTGGTAGGTACTGTATGTATACATAGTAAATGCTACCCAGGGAAGGGAAGCGAAGCGAAGGAAAGGAGAGGGAAAACGTACGGTGCAACGGAACGGACTTATCTATGCCATATACATTGGCAGAAGAAAGAGTATAAATGGATCGTCAATTTGAGCTCGTATGGATTTCCCATTTCCAACCATGGTTTATATGCAATTCTATCTGCCTCGAGTCTCGTACTCACTAGTCACAGTGCATGCATAAGGAATCGAACTGCATTGCTGCTCTTGTCCCTCTATACTTATACTAAGGAGACCAAACCAAAGAGAACCACTACACCAGACACCACACAACTAACACCAGGACCAGGACCAGCTTCCACACTTGAAGTACTTTCCTTTATCCTTCAATTCACTTTATTCCTTCATTTCAGCACTTGTTCCTCCATTTTTATGTGAAACTTTATTTTTCACAGTTTTACTGCACCAACTGGCTCACTTAACATATATATGTACTTGTATAAATAGATGGAGCTTGGAAGGTACTTAATGTTGACTGGTGTGGCATGGCATGGCATGGCGTGGTATGGTATGGTATGGTATAGTGTGCTACGGTGTGGGAGTCGAGAGGGGCGGGTAGTAAGCAAAAGACAAGGATATTGTTGAATAGAAACTCAGCGTGGTCCCTTTTCTCTTTCTTATCCAGCATTCTTAATTTATGAGTTTTTTCTCTTCAAGCCCTAAATTAATGCCCTGTCTTTTCCGAATCGAAAAACACTTACATATGTGGCCTGTCTACGGATTTACCAAAGGACTTCGGAGAGAACTGAAGCAAGGCACAGAGCAACGGAAAGGAAAGGCAAGGCACAGCAAGGACAGAACAGGAGGAAAGAAGGAAAGGAAAGCCGACATCAACCTAAAAAGGGTCTTTGCTCGGAAAAGGGAAAAAAAGAAGAGAAAAATTCTCTCTGACGAAATATTTGAACATGAAGAAAAACGACGTGTCAAAACATTTGAAGCTGGATGCGTATAACTCTTCCTCTACTCTAAAACCTTTCAACGCCGGTCAAATCTTCCTTTTCTTGTAAACGATTCAAACCACGGAATTTTTATCTCTGTATATAATAGGCTTCCCTCAACGCCCCAAAGATTCCTCCTACCTATAGATGTACATATGTATGTGACCCCTCACAATGCACAGTACCGCTCCTTATCTATTTCAGAACAAAACTATCTCTATTTGCTCACTGGGATGAACAAATACTCTGTTGTATGCTCATAATCATTGTTTTTTATGGAGGCCTCACATGTGCCCACCTTCCGTCCTATATTTGTCTGCTCCTTTTCAACTCATCCCTAACCTCATCCTCATCTTCATCCTCATCGGCATCCTCGTCGTCAGCAGAGGCTTCCGCTGTTTCCCTTAAAACACTATACTTTCCCAATTTGATTTATTGATCTCAATACTAATAGACGCTAGGAGTATTTGTCCTTCTACTTCTCGGTGTAATAGTAAACAGCCAAATTATACTTTCCACTTGTTATATACGAGTGGAAATGACGTTATTTTTTTACCGGAACATCACACGCATAAAATACCCATGGCATGACATGGCATCCATGGCCACACTTATGAAGTATCCTAGATTAGTATCTAAAGAAGCCATTTGCCCAGACTTATTGTAACTTTTTTCTATTTCCATTTCCGAGAATTGGCTCGTATTCCATAACATAACATGTGCAAATGATACCAGCCACATTACGTTTCCCTTTTTGGATAGCGCATAACAGTCACGAGTTTGCTGTGTTACATTAGATATGGTGCCTTTCCCAGTCACACAGGAGGCCACTGCTTCCCCATGTACGTATAGAAATAGGTAAGCTAGGAAATCTTTGATCTTGTAACTGCCTTGAGGAAATTGCGTCACGTTAGCATTGTACACTTACTTGAACAATTTGCATCCCAAATACCCTTCAGTATCAACGGAAAATCCCCTTTTCGATTTCCACGCTTTCTCTAACTGCTATGTGTGCAACATGCCCAACAGTCCTACTCCAATACCAATGCCAAGTCCAAGTCCTAATTCCAAATTCCAAATCGAAAATTAATAATAACTCTCGTTTTATTTAAATTCTTTGATAAAGTCAGTGTAATAGCATGTGGCATGGCGATTGCATTGAATTGAACGGTATTTAACTCGGGATGTCTCTTGCCCATTTACCTATGTGTGTAGGTATAGGTATACCTATATACAGATGTGCATACGGACGTGGATACTAACAATTTGACGACGGACATAAAAATAAGCTAATCGTAAGTACCTACTTACATACTATAGGCAGAGCAATAAGGCAATTGATTCGATAATGCCGCGAACACTGTGATGCCACATAAACTAAATAAAATACTACGGTAATGTGTCGCGGCAATTTGTTTTAATTTGCGTTTACNAGCTAATCGTAAGTACCTACTTACGTACTATAGGCAGAGCAATAAGGCAATTGATTCGATAATGCCGCGAACACTGTGATGCCACATAAACTAAATAAAATACTACGGTAATGTGTCGCGGCAATTTGTTTTAATTTGCGTTTACATATTACGGAGACTTACTGCAACAACGAGGAGAGGAAAGTTGTAATATGAAAACGGGACAATAAACCCATATGAACGCAATAACTTGAGCACTTGCAACTGTCCTGTCATGTCACCATAATTTGTTCTATTCTCCTTATTGCATATACCTAGTCCTAGTGTATGCGCACACTATAAAAACTCAAGAATCTTAAAATAGGAAATAGTATATTGCTCCGAAAATCTAAACTCATATTGGTCTGCAAGATATGTTTTTTTGGAAACGTCTAGTTTTTTCAATTTTCAGTTTCTGAACACGTGCATTTTATCTGTTTCACGTTTTTTTAAAGAGTAATTTTTTATTTTTGAAAACGGCTGATTTTTTTAATTTTGTACTTTTTCAAGATGAATACTCTTGATTTTTTACGGTTTCTCAACGATTAAAAATGCACCTTGGGCTGTAAGAAAAGGTTTCTGAAAATTTCTAGCTTTTTATTTTTTACTTACAAACGCAATAAAAACGCATCTAGGACTTCAAAATGTGTTTTTAAGGCTCGTTTTAGATACATTTTTGATTTCTAGATTCACTTTTAGGCGAACGTAAGACCCCGCCTAACTGCATTCCTAATTATACCAAATAAGTGCAGATGTTTGGAGTTTTAGATGTACAAGTTTTTACAGTGTACACGCAGGTTTCAGCAAAAGCGAAAAGGAAGAAAAAGAGCACGAGGAAGACGAAATCATTTGAATTCATTCGCATCGCATGTGACTCTTGCGTAAACGCTTGACTTGACATTCTAATCTCTCATCTGGCGAAAAAAAGTATGGAATTTTATCGTGTCATAATCGTAATTTTCAATGTTACAACCATCTTGAGAGTTGATTATGATTTCGATGCAAGGAACGTCTGCCGCCGTAACCAAAAGCCAAAGCCCCTTTTATTTAAATGTTGACGTAGACGCCGTTCACAAACACTGAGGAGACTAGGTAGGTGCGAAAGATAACAAAACAAAGAGAACAATTTCCAGCGTTTTATAGCCCTTCGTCCTATTCTCTGTATACACCTCTTGCTATAGGTACACTATTCACACCAACACCAACGACCAACAACCAACACTACGCAATATCTGTATTGTGATAAAGTTGGCCATCAAGTGCGGGCTGGGCTGTCCATCGGGGCAGTAATGAAATCGTATAAACTCAAAACTGCCTTCGACTACACTACAGCCTAGTCTTAGACTTTGCCGGCAAACGGGCAATATTAACACTAACATTGCAATAGCTACGCATATTCCTTTAGCATAGAGATACAATATAAACAACAAGCCACTTAAGTGCCTATATGCACAGATATAGAAACGACTTTAGACTTCCATTGAGATAAGCTAACCTTCTCAGCGGCATGTATCTAAATGGAGAGCATAATGTATTTAAGAAGTAATAACCAATTTGGGTTGACTTGCAGGAAGGGAACACAAGGCAACCCAATCCAAGGCAAGGCAATGGGAGACAAGACTGATGCTACCATGCGGCTGGGATTTTCTTCAACCGCAATTTATCTTTACAACCATGTGTTAGATATAAGATGAAATGCCCTCATTCTATTAACAGCCATTTTATGGCCTGAGCTGCGGAGGACAACACTATCACTCCAAAGTAGAAGATATTACTGTGGTACATAGTTATTTCCATTACGGACTCATCTTTTATCTTCCTACCTTCATAAGGTTGCACTTCAACTGTACGGCTTAATGCTAAAATGTTTTGCTTATTATTACCTACACAACTTTGTCTATATAAAGAATATAAACTTATTTAAATATTATCCCCAAGCCTATTTGTATTTTTAAAAAGCCGCCAAAACTATCCTACCCAAACATATGATTTTTGCACTGCAATAAAATCTTAAGAACACCTTGGTACCAATAGTAATTAGGTATCTTGAGGATGGTTGTTGAGCAAGAGCTGAAAGGAAATTAATTAGTAAATGAGTTGAAAGCTTACCAGCTGATTGGTGCAAGGATGCGCAAATTGCCTCTCGAAGCAACGAGCAAATTGTGGCCCAATCTGATTCAGATTGTCATCCCACTCTCACTATCAGCACGAGCACCGGTATCAGCAGCAGCACAAATCCTCACAACCGGATTTCGCCCTGGAAGAGAAAGAAATTGAAGCATTAGTGATTTACCTCACAAATGTACTTACGATTAGGTATACGGAATGGAATCACATTAGTAAGTATCTATAAGCCAGAACACTTTCACTCGTAATTTCGACTAGATTAGATACTATGGACTAGTCTGGTCTGGTCTGGCATGGTGTGAATCAGATAGTTGTGACGCATAATTACGTCAGATCGAAGGCCTCATCTAGAACACCGAACATCAATTCCATCCCTACGAGTAGGTAATTAATTCTAATGTAATCGTATGAGCATGCACATACGAAAGTAATTATTACTGAAAGCACTTCCTATTTAAATCATTCATATTTAATGTACGGAGGCTCTGAGTATGCTCGTTTTCTGTAATCAAGCCCACCCGGCAAACATATGTAGGTAGGTAGGAACTAGGAACCTAGGTTGCCGGTTGGTTTGCTGCGTCTGATTTCAATTCGGGTTTGCCTCGACGCCGTGGTAAACACGAACACGAGTCAGAGTCACAGGGGTACATAATTGAATTGCATATCGCATGAATAATAAATATGATCGTAAGTTCTACATGAATGTGCATATAAAATAATGGGGTCAACAAATAATTCACGTAGGTATTCATATAGGTAGGGTAGACAACACAACATAAGTAGGTAGTTCCTTCATAAGGAAATAAAACAAGCTGTTGTACCTTCATCAATGAATGTAAATGCACGCAATTCAAGTCCTTAATAATAAGAATTAAGAATAGTATCGACTACATATTATTTTGTATATCGTTCAAATTATGTACAGTCCTTACAGTATTAACATTAAGACAATCCAGGTAATTGGTACCAGTACATATAATTACACTTATCGTTATTAGTAAAGGTATACACTATGAAGCCGCTTTTATTTTTAACCTTCTCCATGTAAATATTTTATGAAGCAGCATTACTTAGCATGCATGATCGTGATCGTGATCAGCATCCCTGGCTTGGACTGGCTTAGCTTGGAGAATGGAAAGGATTCGAGACAAAGTTGCAGTTGTTGGGAATGGAATGGAATGAAACGTCAGACCAGACGTTTTTAGCTTCTACTCTTATGACGATGACAGTCTAAATTGAACGTGTACCTCGTTGAGCATTAGGTGGGCTTTCGAGGACAATAATTGCCATTTTCACTTCTAGCGCAGCTTAGTTAAACTAGAAATTCGCCTCATTATGTCAACAGTTAATTTGAATTATTAGACCCACTAACAATTGAAGGTAATTTGGTGATAACTAGGACACGACACAATCTCTAGACTCTAGACCTTACATAAATGTATACCTATATACGCAGACTACTTTGAACAAGTTGCACAGTCGTAAATACAATGTTTGTTCAATGCACTATAGATATCTGCATGTACTATGTAACCATAAGCATAAGTATAAGCATAGGCGTCGAGCTACTGGAGACACACTCACAATGATAAATATACGTATATCACATTCAATGACTCTTCGTTGAAAACTAATTAATTTCATGGAAGGGAGGGTAAGAAAATTGAATACCACCAGTCTGAGTATATACGAACCAGAACCATGAGCAGAACCAGAACTAGAAAGGAAACAAGGAGCTACGTGCTCAAAAACGTAGGAAAGCTACACTCAGAAGCAAACGAAACCAAACCAAACCACTCTGCTTCCATAGATAAAGCTAATCAACATCAGCTGCAACAGCTTTATGGGCGAATTCCAGAGTCTGTCCAAACAAAGGAATTTTTCTTCCCCTGCATGTGTTTTCAACCAATTTTCCATCTTGCTATCAACCATTTTCTATTATAGTTAGAGTTAAAGTGCAATTATTATAGATTGTGAGTGAGGCAAGTATTCTACGAGTTAGCGAAAGCACTATTAGAATTTTCCACATATAATTATTATACATATACACGTCCATCCTATACAAGTACAAGTTACAAGTTGGAAGAGTAACAGACTCCCGTCTTTATACGTACTCGGAGTCGGGTATTTTGGGTATGTTTATGTCTATGTCTTTGTTACTCGTTGTTCTCCCTTAGGACTTTGTAGCCGTGGTCGTAGCCGTAGCCGAAGTCGAAGCGCTTTTAGACGACTTCTTTGACTTGACTTCTTTTTGAGAAATAGTATTTTATAATAATTACGTCACATGATGACTATGCATGCATACAAAAGTAGGAATGGAATGTCTTGTCGTCGCCCTCTTCCTCGTCCTCGTCCCAGTCCTCCTCCTTCTCCTCCTCGCCGTCGTCGTCGTCCTCGTCGTCAACTGTACACAGAAAGCATGCTTGGTGAAGCATATTTTTACTCCAATCCAACTTTGCTTTTACTTTCTTCTCTCAAGCTGAAGAATAGCTACAGTTCCATGTCTGTATAATGTGACTCATGTAGCCGAAACAGAAGCTGCCAACTGTGATGTAGAGGGAGAGAGAGCGAGCCCAAGTTTTCAAGCAAAGGATTCAGGCTTCAGTGACATCGTCGAATTTGACTTTACCAAAGATGAGAGAAAGCTAATGTGAAGTGCAAAATATACAAATAAAGGCTTCGCGTATACGCAAGTAAGCTTTTCATCTGACAAGACAAGCATATGTAATGCCTTTGTACCTTGGTATGGGTATGTATATATATTAAGCACGGGATGCTATGGGAAGATACGCAAGAGACATCCCCAATGATTTCCCACCAGATTGCTATACTTATATACACATTTCATATGTCATACATATCTACAGGAAGATATTTATCCGAAGGGAAAGTGATCTAGTCTTAAGCTTGAGTTACCTACGTCTACGTCCTTCTCCCTACAGTCTTCCCTACTGTCAAACCTCTCTCATCGTCAGACTGGAATGAAGAAGAGAATTTAAATCCGAATGCAAAAGTCAGTGTACGGTGCGTTGAGTTGAGTTGGATTCGAGAAAAGTTGCAACTCTAAATTCAAACGTGAACGCTTGTACACGTGCGTGCGTAAATAAAAAAGATTGTGGGATAAAACCTAATAGTAATAGTAATACTAATACTTACGATTATAACATGCATAAAGCTAGTGTGTTTAGTCTGTATGTATGTTTGTATATATACATGGCTGTTGGAATCACAAGAAGAGGAAGGCATGTCACGCACAAAAGAGTACCATGTAGCTAACTGTAGTTACAGCTACACTTACTCCTGGTACTGGTACTCGTACATGTCCGAGATGGAGATGAGAAAGCGAGAAGGAATATTCAAATTAGCAGTGTGAAACAGTTGGTGTCTCCTTGCTCTCGCAGAGAATCAAACGGACCGAGGCGATGCAACATTTGATTTCATACAGATATCTCCAAATGTACTAAGAATTCAGACCGGATGCATGGAGCAGGGAGAATTAAACTCCCCTTGAACAGCCTACCATCTTCTAATACCTATGTATGTATGCATTCGAGCCTTTGACTCTGACTCTGACTCTGACTCGGAGTTTGACACCCCTCGACAAAAACAATTCAATCTGTATGCATATCGATGATGCCGTTTTTTACAACACATGTCATTAGGATAAGAAGCGTTGCTCTGGAGCAGTGCTCATGACTTAATCTGAAATACATACGGGTATGGTATAAAACAGGAAGAGTGATGGGTGAGTGAGACCGAAAAGAAGTAACCAAAAACAGGTTCTAGCTCTAGCTCTGGCTCTACCACTACCACGATATCCGCAAATGCTAAAGTTAAAATTTACGTGTTATTTTATATACATAACAATTATAATTACTGACGAAGGTATGCACAGATATGTATTCCTGCCTTAGTTTCCTGTGTGAGAAGTCACACTTAATTCCTATAAAAAGTTGAGTTGTGCTCAACTCATTAAAATGAAATTCTTCCATTAATTATTACCGAGATTGTTTTTGACGTA
>JAAXYX010005121.1:0-11324 GCA_036851915.1 Ptenothrix huangshanensis | reverse complement strand
TAATAAAAAAAGTTGCACATCTAAAACTCTACCATAGTTTACTTATATTGCCCCTCTTATGCATGCCATGTGTGTTGAGTTGTGTGTCCGTTGTCCATATCTACGCTATACATAGGTATATCTATGTATGATATACTTTGCATTGTTGTTGCATGTTATGTTCTCAACTCACACGGTGTCGGTGTCGGTTGGATGGATGATATGGATAGAGATGGATATAAGTAGTCGTAGTGGTAGTCTAGAATACCTATACACAGTAATGATTCAATATTCAGCAATTCAACACTCAACTCAACCTTTCCGGCATAGGCTACAATCCCGTCTTTAATTTCATTTTATAATGCACTCGCTCGTTCGTTTCGTTTCGTTCGTACTGCACTGCAACTCGTCTCCTTAACTCAACTCAAACTCCTACTCTATACTCGACTCGACAATCTACGCGTACAGATATTCTGATTGTGACTGAAGGGAAGGAATTGTACAGTAAACAGCAGTTTGCATGCATCCAATAATCCAATCCAATCCAATCCAATGCAAGCCAAGCCAAGCCAAGCCAATCCAGGCATCCAGGTGAGTCAGGTAGATGGAAGTGTGTTTTATACCTATACGTGTTCCGTAGAGTTTATAGCTTTCCTTTCATTCACATGCCCCCATACTAAACTAATATACATACGGGCCGATTTTATGATTCGTCTTTTGAATTTAGCTTCAAAGCATGTAAGGTACATACCTACATAATACTTGAGTGTTAAACTTAAACTTGCTCCTCGTTCTCACTCACGATCAGCATTAGTGAGGACGACAGGAGGGAAGATAGGAGAGGAGACGAGAACACTCGGATTCACAAGAAGTGGATGCAGTGCAATATTAGTGCAGTGCATATGCACAGAATGGAAATGGAGGAAACGAGTGGAAAGAGAGAGAGAGAGAGAGAGAGAAAGAGCCCCGAGTTCATGATGTTGTTGATGATGATGATGATGATGATGATTGCATTTCATGGCAGAAAGGTGTGCGAGTAGTACGAGGTGTATCTGCAGTCCTCATATATTTCCCTCTTTACTGGTCTCACTGGTAACATGATGGTCTCGTACTTTTGTCTCATGGACTCATGGTTTGTGTGAGAAGTCTGGTGTTATTACACCAACTTAGGACATACAGGTATGAAATATACGTGTAGCAATAGTAATGGGAATTGCTAAACTACTTTCTACAATATCAAGGTATCAACATGGACGTATCGTACAATCGCTTCGTATCCTCTAATAATATTATCAACTGTGTAGCTATATCAGTATTACTACTATTCTAAGCTCAGGATGGGAGTTAAAAAGGTTTCAGAATTTTTCCTATAACTGTACTGCTGTACTTCCACTTGGAAAATGGCTAGATACTCTTCCTCTTCTACTTTTGACGTTGACTGTAGCACTCTTTAGCTTTGGCTTGAGCTTCACAGACTGATTGTGACTGAGTCTTTAGCTACAGCTCACAAAGCTACAGAATGAGAACCTTTAGGAGGACAGAACGAGCTCCTTTTCCCTAATACTAATACATGGTAAACTAACACTAATACCAACACCAGCACCAGCATCAGCACCAACCCAACCAAACCAAACCAAACCAAACCACTATAACCATAACTATGACTGTAACTACGCTATTCTTTCTCTCAGAAATACAAACGTCGCATAGGAAACTTTAGCTTTTATTTCACGACTAGTGACTACAATGCGGTCACATATAGAAAGAATAGCATACATACCAATAGATACACACACAGTTTACACTTACACTCCACCAACTCAACTCCAACTTCAACTCTAACCCTAGCGCTACTTCATACTTCATAGTGCCTGTGCCTCTGCCTAGTACCTATTCCGATGCTTTTATGGAGAATGTGGATATTGATGGATGTTGAGGTAAAAGGCAGAGGTACGGACTTACATACTTACATATACCTACGTTGTATTTGTATTTACAACCTACAACTGGGTATTATTCTACATTCTACATTCTACAGATCTGTTGATGTTATTGTAGATTGTGAGTTGTAAGTACTGGGGCTTGTACTTGTACTCGTTCAAGGTAGACGTAGAAGTTAAGTGAAGAAAAGACGGAGATGGAGAGGATGTTGATGTTGATGTTGTTACCGATGCTGATGTACATAAGTAGATGCAGTGCTTCTCATTCTCACAAATAGTCCTTCTACTTGTGTTTCAAGCTTTCAGGATTCGGTTTCGTATTCAGTATTTTCATCAAATGAGTCGACTAAAGTAGGCTCGAATGTGTAGCCAGCAAAGAACTTTTGCAAGCAAGTTGAAGACATGACAGAAAACACAGTCCTAGTCATAGTCATAGCCATAGCCGTAGCCATAGCCATAGCCATAGCCATAGCCATAGCCACAGAGCCAGAACCAAACCATCTATTAGCATTAGGAATTAGGAGTAAGTAAAGAGTAAAGAGCTGTGAGTACTCAAGTACTAAGCCAAGCCAGTAAAAGGAAGAGAAAAAGCACAAGAAGGATGGTATGGTGATGGTGATGGTGATGGTGCTGGTGACGGTGAGGGTGACTCTTACTTAGATAGAATAGAATACAATATAATATAATATGCTGATGGTGGTGTTCTTTTGAAGTTAGTTATGTATTATGTAGCATCTTGAACCACAGGAATACGACTAGGACTAGGACTATGACTATGACTAAGAATACGAATACGAATACGAATACGAATGCATAGGTATATGAAATGAAAGCCGAATCCGTGGAGGAAGAGCAAGAGGCAATAGCTTTGAGCAGTTTGAGCATTAACGTAAAGTGTAAGTCAAGCTGTTTGTGGCCAAATGCAAAGCCAAAGTGTGTAGAAGTGGAGATAGTGTGAGACGTAAGGGTAAGAGACGTGAGACATGGCCCCATGGATGACATACATACCCACATCACATCCGTATGTTTCACTTTGACTCCAACAACTGAACGATCAACAACTAAAACGAAAGAGGAACAACACAAGAGCACAACCTCTCGCGTAAACGTAAACGCAAAGTCAAGTAAAGTCAAGTAAAGTAAAGTAAAGCAAAGCATAGCGAAGGAAAGGAAACTAAACTAAAGGAAAAAGCAAAGTCACGTAAAGTAACGTAACGTAGTGTAGAAGGAACACACTTGAATTGTAGATTTTTTTTGGCTTTTGGTCTTATGATTTGGCCTTAGTGTGGATTTGGATTTGGATTTGGATTTGGACTTGGATCTTGTCCTGTGTTGTTGTCTTTGCGTGACTCTGAGACTGAGGGTGTTGGTTGTTGGTCTTTGTAGTTAGCAGCTCGTCGTCGTCCGGGTCGGATTCTACTTGAATTTGTTGGCATTGGCATTTTCGAAGGAAACTATGAAGACTTTGACTTTAAACACTTATCTCTAGCTGTTAGAGTTCCTAGGAATTACATTTCTGTGTCACAACCTCAACTAACTTGGACGTCAGTTCAATTCCAGTCCAGATTACACTCTGTGACTCTTTGACTCTTGGTCTTGCGACTTCACTCTCTGAAACTACTGTAAACTGTAACTCTAGTGTTTGTTTGTTGGTCATGCTATAGTGTTGGTGTTGCTCTTGCTCTTGCTCTTGGTAATGTTGGTATGGTGCTAAAGTCAAAGTTTCTCGCAAAGCCCGAGATTCCTAGAAGTTAGAAGAGAAGCAGTCAGCAGTTTTGTTCTTACTCCTGTTGTGGCCTAGCTAGACGTTGGAGAGCAAGTCTAGTTAGTCATAGTATTATCTTCACGTCGACAATTTCTACAATCCTCCTGTATCTATCTATAGAGTATATAGTGTATGGAGATAAGATAGCAGGTACAGTCACAGTCACAGTCACAGCCACAGCCACAGTCGTTGCTACACAGACACAAGACACAAGGAGGGACAGGACAGTGAAACCACAGGAAGGGAGTCAGAAGTCAGAGTGGAGCGGAATTAGCAGAGAGTATAGTTCAGTCATCACTGGCAGAAATTACAGCAGAATCTTAAAAATAGAGATTGAATTCGTAAATACCAAAGACTAAAAAATATCCTCTTGCAAGCATTTCAACTTTCAGTGGATACATGTATAGGTATATACATATACACTTGACTATCAAAAATCCAATATATTATATGTTATCAATATTCATGAGTACCTACCCCTACTACTACTAATACATACCTACATAGTCTCTCTGCTCCCGTAGGGTTAAGCCGAGTAAAGAAGAACAAATATAAACCTATTTACCATTTACAATTACGATTACGAATTGCGACATTTGACGTCAAATGTTAGACTTGAGCATTACTCCTGCCACTACAGATACCTTATACATACTATACTATTCTATACACTGCAGCTGGAAGTTCTACTGCTCGACTCGCAGATTCAAATGAAACATTGAACATCCAATATCAACAATTTTAACATACTTGTGCAAATAAAGTAGACAAGCTCGTGTCTTATACAGGGTCGTTCCCGTTCCCGTTTCCCGTCTACATCATCTCCCTCTCATATTTTGATTTTCATTTCGACTGACCGAACGAATTTCCCGAAGCAGTTGGAACGGAATATATGCAGAAGAGAAGGAACGTCAAAGTATAATTACCTACCTGGCCAGTGAGGAAGAAGTGAGTGGAGTTTAATGAGGGAAAAAGACTCGACCGAATGTAAATAATATAAAAAGATTAGCAAGTCTGATTGTTTCTGTGTCAAATTTGTGTTTCAACGGAACATCTCTCCCTGTTCTGATCTGCAAAAAAAAACTAAGCATTCAAATAAGTCCAACTGACTACAAGCAACATTGACACTGACGTCACGTTGATTTGGGTTCTGGTGATTCAAGATCATATCAATTTCAAGTCAAGTCATATCATATCATTTTCCTTGGTGTTCGTGCTCGTGTTCGCAACTTAGCATTCTTGTATTTACTCTAAACCTACACTCATTATTGATGAATAGCCTGACCTGCGAGTGTAACTTTAGCAACGTTCTTTCACTCCACTCTTAATTTCCATTTCATTCTCTCTCAACTAACCGGACTGGGCTGGAAACTGGAACTGGACTGCACTGGATTAAAATCTAATTCCTGGATCTAATCTAAATATTGTTATCATTGGATTGAATTTGAATTAATTGAAGCAATAGCAAGTAAAAGTGTGACAACGACATCGTTTTTGTCGTCTAGAAATTATTCCCGTGATTTTTACCATTTACCTTCTCAAATTCTCAATCTGAGTCTAAATCTAATATTCATGTTTATAAAGTCTGATCTGAGGAAAACGTAAACGTAACAGTGATTTTCTTACAAACTGTAAACTGGTGACTGGGAGAACGAGACGTTAGACGAAGAAAAGAACACAGTTTAGCAAGAAAGAAATAACAAAAAGTCAAAAGTGCAGAAAGGAGTGCAACGAATTTCACAATCCATAGCACAAGTCAATCAAGCATTGAATTGAAGTGAGTTCATTATGAAACCCTTACCTTACTATTTTTAAACTTGAATAGGTAATTTTGTAAATTACTTCGGTGTATTTTTTCATACTTCGGTTGTATATTGTGCAAGATATTAGATATGCATGACATGTAATTGTCATGGTAAGTACGACAGGTGAATCTTCACCTAACAGTTACAGTGTGCCTTTGATCAATCAAGCATCAATGACAATGACAGTAAAATAATGAATGAGTTGACTGTTGACTCTGTGGAAAAACGAAGCAATTTTGTTGTGACTTTAGATAGTCATAATAGTAATTAGATACATGGTGCATCAATGCAATTAATCACAACTTGCAAATTTAGATTTATATTTGTATTGTATTGTGTATTGTATTGTACTGTACAGTGCTTCGTAATTAATTACTTATGAATGCGATTTTGAATGCGTGCTCAAACTAACAATAACAAATCAATCAACAATAATTTTTATTTAGAATAATGTATAAAGAAGATTGCAACAAAGTATAATTAATCAATTAGATAATGCTCATTTTTACTTTTCATTCATTGTTGGTAGGTAGCTGTTGGTTGTTGCACGTCTTGTACGTTGTAAAGTCATGGGTGTCTTGCTACAATTACCTTTTACGATTAGTCTTGGGTCGAACCTACTGTATTGAACAATTCTTTCCTTTTGATTCGGCTCTAATGACTTTTAGTGCAAGTCTTGAATTGCATTGCGCTAGTATTTCCCCATGTACGTACAAATACTAGCTTGATCCGTTCTGTCGGTACCTGGTACGGATTTTGCTTTTGGATTTTTCGACTCCAATATCAAAATGATATCAAGTTTTTCTCATTTCTTACAAATGCCCATACGAGTACCATTAAGAAAACCTTAAAAGGGAGTTTCACTTTGTTTTCAATCTTCTCTAGTTCTAGTCAATGGTACGAGTAGAGAGTACCAGCAAAAAATTCAAGATATTGGGCTGAAAAATCTCGGAAACCAATTAGCATTTCCTACGATTTTTATTATTCATCACACGTTTAATTCTAAAGTCAGTGATTCACTCTTGACATTGACGTTATTTATTCGTCATTTAGCTTGAATTGTAGTACCGTTTGTCAAGGGAGAAGGTAAGATTAGCTTAGAAATTTATAAATATTAGCATGCCATCAAGTTTTTCATTATTGAATTGGAGAATGTGTGTTTTATATTTTGTGCGTCAGGCTAGCAACTATAGACTTTTATCTATTTATCAGCTATTACATGTTCCTCTGTGATAGAGAGTGAGGTTGAAACAGTAATTAGTAGAATCACCAGTTCAAGTATGAGGTTGGCGTTGGCAGTTAGACGATTGCAACTGAAATTCATGTTTGCACAAGGTTAACTGGACTGGGTACAGCAGAGTAATAATCCTTTGTCAAAATTCAGTAGGTGCTTGGTCCTCTATTCATAATGAATATACATATATGCATAGACATGATGGACTTCTTTCGTCCGATGGAATAGAATAATAACAGGCCAACGACCATTCAGAATTTAGTAAATAGTGTTTAAACGTTTAAAATAGATTTTGAGGATTTTGTTACCTTTTATAGGTTTAGACTGCTGACTTTTCAAACTAGCCCGGTAAATGGATACCTAATAATAACTTTAATAATGTAAATATTTATATTGCTATACTATGATAGGTATACTATGATATGATACCGGTCCTGCTCACTGCTCAGATATGCACAATGCACCTGCTGGACATTCTCACACTGAGAAATCTGGTGTAATCGTTTGAAAATCATGTTTAGTGATTAACAAATTTGTATGCTCTTAAAATAATTTCGAATCAGTCAAAATGTCACCTTCACTATGTAAGGGTTAGTTATTAATGCGTCTGCTAAGTGAGTAGAATATCACTAAATGATTACCAGTTACTACCCTGACTTTCAAAACGTATGAGTTGCAAGTTACGATTACGATTACGACATTCTTAATGTGTTTGTATAATCATTTAATTATATGTAGATAAACTACNTATGTAAGGGTTAGTTATTAATGCGTCTGCTAAGTGAGTAGAATATCACTAAATGATTACCAGTTACTACCCTGACTTTCAAAACGTATGAGTTGCAAGTTACGATTACGATTACGACATTCTTAATGTGTTTGTATAATCATTTAATTATATGTAGATAAACTACGCTATAAATAGCTGTTGACGAAAGTCGGAATCCTAAGTAGGTAAAACTGAACGAAAGCCAATGGCTTGTATACAGATCAGGACAAGTTCGGTTAGTTTGTTTTGGAAATTACCTCAATATTGATTATGAACGGCTGAGGTGAATGAATTGTAATATTGTAAATATGGAATTATCACCTGTACTAGACTTTATAGGTATACCTAGTTCCTTGACTATATTATTCCACGTGAATCTAGCCAGGCTGCCACATGCTGAATACTTTTGTCTAAAATATGCAAAGCCTTCACGTCCGTAAAGGCTTTGCTATTCTGTCAAGACAATTTTTGATCGCTTTTGTTCAACTTGAATAAAGGAATCTCTGCATGTGTCGTGGAAATAAAGGATCAGTCTACATATATAGTACAGATTTTCGAATTAGTATTCGTAAAATTAGTATATTACAGATAGATTAATTATTAGAATTAGTATATTGACCAACTTTTCGTAAGCAGTTAGTCTTTCTCAATTTTAATTCTGAAGGTAATGTAATAAGGTACATGAGTTAGATTCGCACATTGCTGTTTACATATTTAATTGTTAGAACGAAATGAATAAAATAGTTATATTATCAATGTCCGTGCACAGTGCACAAAGACGTACTACCAGAAAAGAGATTGTATGTAAGTACTTTGGTAGTTGTTTGAGAAGTAAATGCATAAATTATAAATAAATTATTTTGGCTGCATACGGCTCATCTTATAATTACTATACGGGACTTCAAGTTCATTATTAATTGCTTACACTAAAATTGTGTATGCACAAGTGTTCGCGTAAGAGCTAGGACGGTGATACGGTGGGATATTTTAATCATGTGGGGAAATTCATTGTGTAAGGTTTTATGCGTGAATTTTTACATGTAAAACTTGAGTAATGTGTATACTCTGTATGTATCTTATAATTTATGATATATTGAATAAAGGGGCACATCTTCATTCTTGGAAGTTTTATGATGTCTTAGGTAGCCTCAGCCTCGAATTTTTCAATAAGATTCTCATTTATGTATGTAAGTAGAGAGATGTATACGCAGCTCCTTGAATCTTAAAACGAAATAAAACTACGTTATCGTTTACAACTAGGTAAATAAGGGATTTACAAAATCTTTTTCTTCGTACTTCAGCCTCACTTAGTCAACTAAGTGCTCATTAAATTAACTTATCTAATTAACAGTTGATTTATTGATGCAGAAAATGAAAGTAATATACTGCATTAAATATTTATGATGCTAGTGTTATTTACATTTACCACATTTTCTCCTGGTATTTTAAACCTTTTTTAGAATTGAAAGATAATTTATTAGTGTTGTAGTGGTAGGCTTTTGTATAGGATGGTAGGTAATATTACTGGGTATGATTTTCACAATTTAATCTTTAATCATTATTACATCTTTTGTGTTTCCTTGTGAATTCTAGTGCCAAGACAAGATTGAAAGTATCACAGAGCCATGAGTAAGACAATGTCATCCAGTGGTGTGAACGGAAAGACAAAAAATCAAGAGGAACCTAATGTGAAAACTCTACGTGATTTGGCACAAATTCCTGCAAATAGGCATTGCTTTGATTGTTGTCAACGTGGACCCACATACGTTAATGTCACGATCGGCTCGTTCGTCTGCATGACATGTTCAGGTCTATTGTAAGTTCATGTTTCTTGTTTATTTCTGAATATTTTTTACTAGGAGTAATTAAATTATTATCCGTAAGGTTATTGTTGAGCCTACCAGATAAATCGGTTTATAATTGCGGATAGAAAGCGTTTTGATTACAACCATTGTCTGTGGTTCTATGAATCATTATTGTATCAGTTTCTATTATTTCAACATTAGGTTACATGTTTCACAAGGATTACAGTACAGATAGACATTAGACCACCAAAGTAGATGCGATGTACCGATTTACTCCTTATGCCCAGAGACAACTACACAATATCGATATTATCACCACTGCACGTAATGAGTACTTCATAAGGGTGGAAAAGTTAATGGTGATTGATGAATTCACGCAAGTATTTCTCGTCAAATGGAACGAGATACTGAGCTCATTGATCTTGAAGTTACAACGTAGTAGTAGTGTTGTGTTTGAATATTGCTCTTCCTGCCAACGTCATTTGATGAGCAGTTCGAGTTTCGAGTTTGACTGTCATTTGTTTTATTATGGGGCGACAACATGAATTCAAGTACCCTAGGTTTAGTTTTATAGTGTGGGTTTTGTAATGGAGAAATATCAATAATTGATGTGCACACACAAAAGTGCTCTTTCAAAAAGTTAGAAACTATGCTTAGGCACTCTGTTAATTTCTTCATAAACATTTAAACAGGTGTATTTGGGGAAATAGTACTCATACTGTTTCGATATCTGTAAAATTATATAGGGAATTTTCCGATCTTTGATCGTGAATTTTGAATCACTGAAAAGTCACGTGCATGACATATGGTTGTATGCCAGCCGGGCATCTTTGCCGTAATTCGACAATAGATGCCTATAATAGTAGAAGTATGCGGAGTATTAAAATATGATTTTAATGCTTATTTCCCGCATTAAATACTTACTTAATTAGTACCGCTGGTGTTAATGTGGCATTGCAAACGAAAATTTGTCTGTTTAAATGATTAGAATACTCGGTGGCAATTCCTGTTGTTCGCTTTGAGTGTGGACCTTCTGAGATAAATTGATACTTGGTTTGTACACGCATCGTTGTATTATATAATCAAGCTGTAATGAATGCTATGAAGAATTATAATTAGAAGTTATAATATTTTCAAGATTACAAGATAGGACATTTGGAAAAATTGGAGAGTACCTATGGGACGAAACCGAGTACTATTACTATTATTGTGTCTGAGTTTCGACATATAAAATATTCGAATACTTAATAAATGCATGAAAAGCTAAATATAATTCACAGACATAGCTATAGAAAACCGTACTCACCTAATAAGGGGTTCGAATTTCGAAACTGGAGTTGGGTTTTTCTCATTGGCATAATATAGGAATCAAAATTATGTGGAGAAGTGTAATTATAAAGGCGGCTAGGGAAGACATTAGTACTAGCAATTAGCCCTAGTATATTTAATAAAAATAATTAGGCTACTGGTGGTTATTAATTCTAACTTAAAAAGCTGTTTGGGTCTAAAGCTCGGCTAAAAAGAATTTTGTGCAGAAAAGTGCAGCAACTGAAATTAGTATGAATGAAAATGAAATTAGTTGTATGCGATTTCAATAGTAATATTCCTTAATGGTACGGTGGTATGGCCGCAGTGGACATATGAGCAGATTTTCTTGTCATCGTTTTCTTCTTTTTAATCTTTTTGTTAAGTGTCAACAGTAGTAGCATAATCAATGGTGTTCTATACGTTGCATGGCGGTGTCTTCAAAATATTTCAAATTCTACAACAGTTAGTTAATTCTGCTGTCATTGTCCTCATAATGTCCTTTTCACTTATGTTAACTTATATCTTTAACGCCAAAATCAGTTTGGTATATTTTCGTACCTTTTTTCCGAAATTTTATACTTTTTTTTTACTTCTGTCTCAATCGCAGTACATACGTTCAAATACCGCTTAGTTAGTCCAGTCTCTTGTACATAAAATGTGTAAAAACATGCATTTTTTTAGCCATTTTAGTAGTTGTTTCTGAAACAGGAAACTAAGGT
>JAAXYX010005120.1:0-11325 GCA_036851915.1 Ptenothrix huangshanensis | reverse complement strand
CGTTGTACACAACTTGCGGCTTGTAGACTGGAGCGGGGGCGGAGTAAGTTGGGGCAGGTGGGCTGTAGGAAGGTGATGGGTAGCTTGGTGGGTTGTATGAAGGATAGCTGGGTGGACTGTAGGCAGGTGGCGCCTGCGGTGGGTAGGATGGATATCCAGAGTTTCTTTTCTGGCGCATCTTCTCCTCTTCCCCAATGTTATCGTTATCGGCGGCAAAAGCCACGGCGAGCAAGCAGCACAAAATAAAGGTCTTCATCTTGTCTCGTTGGTTTAAGGAATTGGAAATTCTCTTTGTAGCTTTGATTGCTGTGGATTGAATTGAATGCTTTGCTTTGGCTGGATGCTCGAAACTGAATGATTTTTCTCCAGTGAGGTATCAAGTATTTATACTCCTGGCTTATTACATTTTATAACGTAATCTTACGTCTTGGAAGTTGTAACTGTAGGAGATGATGGCTTTGTGCCTTTGTTCTCATGGATTAGGATTTTCTCCTTCGTCTTAAACTTGCAACAAATTATTTCCATGCCCTTCGCTTTCTGTGAAGGGAAAACCCTGAAAGAAGGTCCACTGGGTATGTTATGTCCATTGAAGAAATTGGTCCAGTTTCAAAATTCCTTGCTATGTACAGCTTAGTAACTGGCCTTATGCCTTTGCTTGAAGATTCAAAAGTTCAAAGGTAAAGTTGGTTACACTGAAAGTGCTATTTGACTTTTGCTTGTTGGGAGAAAGGTATATCGAATTTACTCAAAGGTAATTACATACGTCAAGTGTTTGTGCTTAGGCTTAGGATGGAGTGGAATACTCTGGATTGTAGTTATTGTTTTCATTGAACTTTTTTTAATAATTGTCACTAGTTACTTTTACTGGAGCATTTCAGAGTATGAATGAGTCATGGTTTTAGTTGTGAGTTGTGAGTTGTAAGGTAAATTCTGATCTAGGTTACTTGGTCCTTCATTAAGCGCATATTATAATATTATTGTTTGGGTAGACATGCACTTATAATTAGTAAGGACAAAGTCAAGAGCAATAAAAGATAACAATAAAAAACTGCACTTGAATGTTTAGTCATGGGATTAAAGACCAGACAAGCAACATGGCCAGCAGTGCAATATTGATATGGGATATTGATATTGCCAAACTTTTACTGGAACTATCTAATCATTAAACATTGTACCTTGTTGAAGTGAAAGATACCAAACTGGAAGAAACAAATCCAACAAGGATTCTTTGCAGGGGAATATTTTTATATTGTAACTCCAGCATTAAGCATAACAGTATTCTCTCACATTCAGTATTTTTTTCTAAAGCTAGCTTTGATAAACATGAATATGCATAAAATGGGAAGATAAAATGATTGCTGAGCATTTATAACTAGTAAGTATTAATAAAACCAATATAAAATGCAATTTGGTTCGGAAATCGCGAGATTAAAAATGGTAGTTTTCTTGAGACGATTAACGTATAAAAATTCTTTTCCTAATTTCAAATTTTGAATGAATTAGATTATTCAACAAAATTTTAAAAAAAACAAAACAACCACAGAGAAAAATTGCTTATAAATGGGAAAAAAATCGGAAACACTATTTTAGACAAAATTTCAATTTTTCTTCCAGCATTAAATTATTAAAAATATATCATTTGAAAACGCTCCCTCGTCAGTAGTCAGTGTAATATCCAGATTACGTAAGCTAATTGAATATACATAATAATAATGATAAGCCGGATCATATGACAAATAAAAGTTTGCTATTTAAACGATGCCATCTAATTACTTCATAACTCATTGCACTTGCACCTGAGTCTTCTGCCCAAAAAGATTTCGTCTTCAGGTCAGTACAGCACAAACTGAAATAAAAAAAATCATTTTATTTCCATAGCGCACTAGCAACATTTCAAAATGGGCTGCACCCTCCGTTTAAATCTATATTCACACATTCTTTTAACGCTAATTCTCTTCTCCCTAATAAACTTCAATATAAGTTCATTCGTCCAACCCGAGGTTAAAATCGTGACAAATCAAACATTAACCTTGGGCGAAGGTCCATACTGGGATTCCGAAAACCAACTTCTGTACTTGGTAGACGCTGGAGAAGGAAACTTTGTCCGCCTAAATCCCGTCACAGGCCAGCTAACCAAAGTGTTCAAAGGTCAAGGTGTACAATTCATCATTCCCTACCAAAAAGAGAAAGGCGCGTTTATAGTTAACAGAAAACATGAAATTTTAAAATTAAATTTCGATCAAGGAACCTCCGTTGTGATTGCAAGCGTTCGCCCAGAAACTCCGGAGAGAGAGAATTTCAACGATGCAAAGTGTGACCCGAAGGGTAGACTTTTCGTAGGCTCTTTTCTGTTCGATGAACAAGGGAATCTTGTACCTAAAGGAGGAGCTCTCTATCGTTTAGATGGGGACAAGGTGACTCGTGTAGCTCAAGGATTCTCAGCATCCAACGGACTGGCATTTTCAAATGACCACAAGAAATTGTACTTTAACGACTCCGAAGGGAGAGTCATTTACCAATTTGATTACAATGTGGAAAGTGGGGAGTTGAGCAATCAACAGGTGCTCATTGACTTGGACAAGAGCTCGGACTTTCGACAAGGAGAGTTCCCTGACGGAATGATTGTTGACAATCAAGGTTACATTTGGACATGCATGTGGAAGGGTGGGCGAATTGTTAAAATTGATCCGGACTTAGGTTTGCATTTAACACTTGCTTTAAATTTTAAAAATATTTACACTTTCATGGAATTCCGTAAACCGTAATAAATTATTTCAATTATTCGGTGCAATGATTTTACTTTTAGCCCAAGTTGTAGACCAAGTGATACTACCAAATATTTACAGCCCAACTTCACTTGCTGCAGGAACTTTCGAAGGAAAATTTGGCTACTTTGTTACCACGGCTACTTTTGATGTTCCCCCAGAAAAACTTACAGCTAACGATGGAAAAATTCTGCATGTTTCCTTCCAAGGAGGAGAGGTCAATGCATTTGTTCCATAAACTGATTGTTTTTAAATCTTTACTGATTTAACATATAATTTGTACTTTTTCTCTTTGTGCAAAAATAAGTGTGTAAAAATTACCAAGGTTTACTAGTTCAAATGCTTAATTAATGTGTAAGTAGCATAATCATAAATTATTGAGCAAAATCTTATTTTTTAAAAATTAAGGCTGGCAAAATACCCAATTTTGATTTTTGAATTTTAGGCAGAGAATTCAGAGAAAATATCTTCACTCCCATCGTATTTTCTCAAAATCCCGGGAATATGCCCTGAATAATAAAATCCCAGTAAATTCACACAATTTACTCGACATAAATTCCCAAAACGCTAGGAATTCGCCCAAATAATAAATTTCCATGTAAATTCCCCGACATATCGCACAAATGCCCAAACTTTCGGGAATATTTCCAAGTCTATTTCCAAATTCCCAAAAATAGGGGTTTTTGAGGTAGAAAACAACACAGATCAGTACCAGTGCTATTTAATATTATTTTTATTATACATCTTTAAGCAGTAACATACATAGGTTTTTCCTTGAGTAGATTAACACCTTTAAAATCATCAACAATATTTCGTATAATTAAAACATTCAAAAGATAATAAAATAATAAAATTTATTTGCTATACACTCAAAATAAAGCAAAGATTGATACATAATTATGTAGATTTAGAAATGATTATCAACACTGGCTTGAGGAAAACACTGACTCCACTCCTCCCTCCGCGAATCAGTGATAACAAAATTGCCCAGCTGTGGCGGCTCAATTCTTCTAACAGAATAATAAGGGCCTAAACAACCCAAGCTAAGTAGTAATCCTAGATTCATACTCAAATTCAAATGCATCTGAGTGGTAATCTGCTCAAGCTTAGGAAACTTCTTCAATAAATAACAACTATTGGCTAAAGCCAAATTAAAATCAACAAGAAAATCAAATTCAACATAAGAACCTTGAAAAATATGCAACTTGATATTATCACAGTCTAACTGAGGCCAGAAACGAATTGCTCTGAGCTTTGGAAGAGAAGGGAAATTAATTGCAAGTTCTGGATCACAAGTGTAAACATTAATGGCCACCAAACAATGTGAGTTTTGAGTTATGATTTTCTCGACAGCCTTTTTTGCAACGAAGAGATCTTTTGCATCGATACTTCTCAAATCGAAAAAGATATCATGAACTAAGAACTTAAATTCTGGAACATTTTCTGATGAAGGATTAATTACCATGTCAAGGTCTGTATTGAGGTCAAAGTCAAGGTCAAGGTCATGCTCGTGGTCGTGAAGAAATTCCATAGTACAATGATGAGTATTGTTCTCGGGATGTACTTCCGGCTTGACTTTCAAATTTTTTGCAGCTTTAGTAATGCCTTTGATGAATCTCTTAGAATTCAGCCCGTGAACCGTAAGGGACTTTAATTTCGGAAGAGATTTCGCTTCAGAGAAAAAAGTTGATTGTGTTTCCTTAGCATTATTGTCTTCATCATCCCATCTTCGAATATCTTCGTTCCATCTTTTCGAAAGAAGAAAACCCATTCTCAAATGTTCCAGTTGGGGAAGTTGTTGAACTAAAAGCTTTTCGATGTTCTTCATAAAACTATTTTCAAATCCCCGTTTTTTGTGATCGTAGAGAAAGTCTAAATCCAATCGTTTCACACTTGGTCCGATGCAATCAAACAAATATTGAGTTTTATCACAACTCAGGTCATTGGTCAATACTCTGAATGTGTCAAAGGGTAATTCTAATGACTTGAACATCATATTACGGTGGATCACCTGCACTAGTTTGTTGAAAGAAAATTGTTCGTCATTTGAAACAACACTAGTTGATCTTCCAACCATAATTATTTGGTTTGCTGAAAATGTTTGTTGGTCATGATGATTATGATGATGAGGATGAACATAAATTCCTAGAGTTCCGCCGAAGCATGAATTAAAATCCAGTCTTCTTGATGTCGAATGAGTGTAGATTGTAATTGAAGTCCTATTCCTCAATGATCTGGTAGCGAATCGATGCCATCGTCGAGATACTAATCGACACATGGTTAATGTTTCTACATCCATCGCTTCAAATATTTTTGCAAATACTAAGTCAACTTTTTGAATCAGTTCGAATCGAGAAGGTTGCATAAAATAATTTTCTTCCTTTATTTTCGGTAAGTTGTTGAAATTGTTTTCGGAGACGCTTTCTTCTTCCTCAAAGCCGGTTTTCCATGTTAAGTTATTTAATGATTGTTCCCTGCATGTTTCTTCCTTAGTGTGCTTATGGCTAAGATTAGTACTAGCACCCAAAGTTCCTCGTCTTTCGGAAATATCCGTGTTCGAGATGTCCTGCAGAAGTCACACAACACAACTCAATTTTAATTAATTCGTCGCTGCTTGGAGTTGAATTCTAGAGTTTTGTTAAAAGTTGCTATATTAGTAATTACCGAAATTAAAATATTATGCCCGAAATCCATTTCAAGTTCCGGTGAATGAAGCAAGGAGGACATGAGGATGACAAGAATTATTTACATATAATTAGTAATTATTCTTTGTTTGTGCTTGTGCTTATGTTCAATGTTATCAAGCTTTCGAAATACAGTTCGTCTAAATGGAATAAAGGTTGTCGATTTCAGAATTAATGTCGTCAATTTTCTGTTGTTCTCTTCGTTTGTGGCACTAAAAATTGTGAAATGGTGTAGAATGTAATAGATTAATTATGTAACAATGTAATTATGTAATTAATTACACAGAAAGTAGATTAAATTCGAAAATTCAAACACTTCTACTTCCCGCTCCCATTTCTAGTCGAGTTTCAAGGATTGCAATTGCCTTCACCTCTGCGATCTGCGATTAGTAATTATGTAATCGCTTCTTAAACGCTGTCGTACTTAATTATAAAATTATAATGTAACTACGATACCCGGCCAAATGTATTTTTAGCCACTGTGCCTTTTTCGTCTGTTCCTAATGCTTTCATGCGTTTATAAACCGCATTTTGGGTAGCACGCAATGTGTTTCGTTAGTCTAAAAATGCGAAAATAATGTTTTTCATCCATTCAAAATGTTTAAATGATGTCTTTTTTCGGTATTAGAAATAAAATTTGAAAAGTATTTCAACCACATTTTTTTCAAAAAGTTTTCAAAAGGGTGTCTAGTGCAAAAAATCTTAAACGTTGAAAATGCTGCAATAAATGCTAAAAATTGCTTACAAAAATATTTTTTCGGTTTGGAAATACTAAAATAATGCGCTTTCGGAGTTCAAAAAGCCTTTTGAGAAAAATGATTTTTCATACCTGGTGTAATTAGGGTACCAGAAGCTTAAAAAACTAATGACCACTATGCAAATGTTTTGAGGTGCTTTTAAATTTTTATGGTCTCCTTAATCATTAATAATTACAATATAGTTTTATTATTAGAGAGAAAGAAAAACTTTATTCACTTAAATAAAATTTGACACCGTTACTGTCCTCCAACATGGGTAGCCCAAAAAATACTCATTGTCAGTATACGGAATAATGTTAGAAAACGTTTTGTGATTATAGCAAATTCTAAATACACAAAGTTTACTAATGCGTAATGCTAATGTAATTATGTAATTTATAAGTTAATGGAGTAATCATGGTGTGCTACTTTTACATGTTCATTTCATTAACTACAACTCACGATTACCAATGGCATCAGTAACAGGACGGTCAACACGATATCTGAAGACTTACTTTTTGTTTTGCACCCTACAATAACTTGCAATTTTTGTGTAATTACCCAATTACGTGGTCTTTGTAACAGCCGCGTTGTAGTTGTTCATCGTGACATCGTTTATAAGCGCTCCATTAATTAACTGGCTGGCTATTGAACTGACGATGAGAATGTGAAATTGAATGTTTAACAAAGAGTTGGATATTTGATAAGCTGCAATTACATTTAATGTTTTTAGACGATAATATCCATACCAATTTTCCCTAAGAATGATCAATCATTGACACTGTTAATTAAAATTAATAATCTGGAGAATGCCACAACTTTGGTAAACCATAACTTGAAATTCTTGACGCAAAATTCTCCTTTCTGAACCACTATATAAACAGTGTTACTAGCTATAAGACAAAGGCACAATATTATACAATCCTCCTATTCAGTCCTTGCTGGGGTTAGGCTGTCTTACTTAACAAGCATTTATTTTCACGTGTACAAACAATTAATATCACATCGATTTAAAATTAAAACAAATTGCAATTCCAAACAAAAGATTGGCAAGATTTATGTAACTATTTATGTTATTATATGAAGAAAATAGCTATATTCGTACACCAATTGTGAGTGTTTCTATTAACTATTTTAATTAACAAAATTAAAACTTATATGTATGTCAGTTTCGTAACTGTAATTCATGCACTTAACTTTAGGATTTTATATACGAATGCAATATGCGTCCAGAAATTCCATTCTCAAAGTAAGAATATCTTGACATTTACTCTTCGTAAGTCGCGCTCTTTCGACTTGATTCGGGTGCTGTTTCTTAGAGTGTATCATTTTACAATTTTACCTCGCTGTAAGTAAAAACAAAACATTTCTTCCTTTTAAATGTGTTTACTGGAATTGTTTTACATTTGCATGAATTTGTTTGCATAACGATTTACCAGGCATGTGTAAATGTCCGTCGAATATAAAAACAACCTTTATTATGCTTAACTTAGGGCTATCATTGCATTGCAGTAAATCTTAATTCATTCGCTCTTGAACTTTGCGACGGCGCAGCTTACAATTCGCAAAATTTTTTTACAGTAGGATTAATATGGAACAAAGGAAACGCCAGCAACACCAAGGAGTCCTTGTAACGCCAAAAGTTCGTAAGTATGTCAAGAAGGACTTTACTTTCGGCATACATTTTCAAGGTCATCCGTATATATGGAATGCGGAGCAGGGTAAGCCTCTAGTGGCCACCTCGGGATGGAGAAGATTTCTGTGGAAATTCAATCTGACAATTTCCTTGGTTTATTTTCTATTCGTTTTAATTCGATTTCTTCAAACTTCCCTTGATAATGAAGCTAGCCAAGCTAGGAAAATTTATATGACTTTCATCTTCGTCTGGTTTACATACATTCCTGTACTCCACTTGAACTTTTTGTTTCACAAGAACGAGTATCCTGTTTTTCTGGAGAAAGTCACGATTTTCCTGCAGCGACTTGAAAGTAAGTTGGAAAAATTAATTTCAATACAATTAAGCATTGGATTCTAATAAGGAAACTGTTTTTCATGAACTTCTTCAGTTCGGTTTCGGGCTTACGCCACAATATAATTATATTAATATATTGTAGTCCTTCACATCATAGCAGTTGCTGTTTTATGCTATTTTTGGAAGTATTATGTAATTATATGTATTTTATCCTTTCAAAAAGTGCAAGGTTTAATTTGTTTTTAATTTTCAGCAAGTTATTTTTTTTAGTCATACTTTTCAAATTGACTGAATTTTTTTCTTACTGTTTTCAGGAAGTTTGAATTTTTATTTTTTAAAACACTAAATTTTATTGTTTCGCGTTTAAAAAATCCAAACAACGATATTTTTTAGCAATTTTTAGAAGCATGATTTTGAATTTTTTGAATTTTTCATCAATTTTTCATCAATCGGATTTTTATGTCGAAGGTTTTGTCAAAAGTGATTATTTTCTTTTTTTACACTGTTTCAAATACTCCAAATTCTGATTTTTCAAATTTTTTAAATATTACAAATTCTGATTTTTGCACTTTTCAAGCAATCCTAATTTTGATTTCTACTTGATTTTTCAAATTTTTCAATTTTCATTTCTACACTTTTCAAAAAATGAAAGTTTTTGCGCCAAGAATGAACCCACGTACTCTTGTATTCTAAGTATTTGTCGTAGGACAAAGTTTGAACGTTTTCGGAAACTTTGACCGCATTCTATATTCACAGATCAACCGTTTTCTTGCAACCAGAAAATTGTTCTTATAACCAATGAATTTGATACAGAAAACTTTATAAAGGAGGGATCAAAGACGCACGGAAAGGTCAAGATTTGTGAAACCTTCCTGATGTTTGTTGACATTGCCTTTACCTGCAACGCCACCCTTTTTGTATTAACCTCCGTCGTTTTCCCACATTCCCCGGAATTTCTCTCGTCTGTCATTTTGCCCCAAGTTGCTCAATATTCCCCGGAAATACAAATTTTAGTTCGCGTTGGCTCATCTGTATTTCAAGCTGGCATTACCTATAGTCTATACAGCGTCATTTTTGTCGCCACATTTCCTGGCTTTGCCTGCATTTGTCCTCTCCTTGCTGTCATCGATGAACTTAGGCAAGTTAAACCATTTTTTAAAAGCACTAAAACCAAACACACTTTTTTTTGAGTACACTCATTTTTTGCATTTTTTGTAAAATTGCAGTGACAAAAAGAGTGTTGCAACAGCGGCATCAATCCGAAATCCTAAGAACAAGGTAATGCTGTGGAGGACATTAAAACTTTTGGTATTAGAATACGACAAACTACTCGGAATGCCTATTGCTGGGACCAAAGTCATCGTCATTCTCATGGCGATTTTCTGCTCCTTCGGTGCCATAAGGTTTGGCGGTCTCCTTGCAATAGGTTTGGGATGCATTGGATTGGACTGCACCTTATTTCTCGTCATAATGTTCACCATTTTTTACGGAGTCAATGAAAAAACCAATTCATTGCTTGATGAATGGAAATGTCAATCGCTGGAGAGTAAAAAACAATCGTTTCACAATGGAGTTGGTGTTTCTGAGAGGAACACGGCTGTTATGAATATGTTTAACAGGAAAGAGCAAAAAGAGGCAGAGTTTTGGGCCTATGCATTCAAAAAATATGTCAAGTCTTTCAAGGGGTTTTCCTTGACGATTGGTGGAATGTATAACATTGACAAAGACATGGTGCTTACCATGTTCAGATTTATTCTGGAATCCACTGTCAATTTCATACTTATGCATCGCTAATAAGAAAATGTTTGCCTTCTTAGAGTTCATTTTTGGTGAGCGCCAAAAATATCGTGATTGAAGGTCACCTAATGTTAATTATCTACTTTACACATGCGCACATCAATTGCCATCTTTTATACATACATACATAACTAAATAACTATAAAATTTTTAATATTTTACACTTCTCCGAAGTCTTAATTTTCATTTTTCGCGAATTTTCAAAAGCACGAAATTTTACTTTTTACATTATTTCCAACGATACGAATTTTCAAGTGTTGCGTTTTTTCTTCAAATCGACCGAATTTTTACTTTTTACACTATTTCCAACGGTTCCTAAGTTTTCTCTTTTTGCGCTTTTTCAAATCGACCGAATTTTTGAATTTTTATATTTTATTCTTTTTCAAAAAGTGCGAATTTTCTTTTTTGCGTTTTTTAAAAAGTGATGTTTTCATGCTTTCACTTTTTTTAAAAAAATAAAAATTTTCATTTTTTGACACTATTTTACAATGTCTGAATTTTCGTTTTTTTAAAGTTTTAAAAGGTACGAATTTTTATTTCGACACTTTTCAAAAGTCATAATTTTTATTTTGAACACTTTTTCTAAAATTCCCAATTTTCATTTAGTTAAATTAGTTTATCAAGAACAAAAGTTTCCACTTCAGTTCAACTTTTCACTCCTATGTAACAATAGGGCTGTACCCGAAGCTTTACAGTTCTTACGGTTTCAGTTCCTACAGTATGGTTGGCATGGGAAACTCAAGAGATTTGGAACAACTCAAAACATAAATAAAAAATCCGTAAGCTCCTGAAAAAAATCTGTATCACGCAAACCAATGGTCATCACTGTCACTCACCAAATTGGACGAAGGTTAGATTAAGCCGGCTTCCCCTTGATCTTCAAAAATAAAATTTCAAAATTGGACAGTGGGAGCGCTAAAAACCACATAACTAAGTACTTTCTACCATGCTCGTTCTGAATCTGTCTTCGGTTTTGTTCTAGGATCGAAACTTTTTGAAAAAAGTCAAAAATCTTCGGCCTTATGGCTACCGCTATTCTTATGTGGCCAAAGCCAAAACTTATTTTTAACTTCATTCAAATAGTTTTGGGTCTAGAACAAAACCAAAGGCAGATTCAGAACTATCGAGGTCGAAGCAGGGGCTTATCCAGGAATTTTTTCGGGGTAGGCGGGCCTAAAACAAGTTAATCATATCTAGTGTAAAGGTGCAGTTGGCGGTTTGACACTGAAATAAACTGTTAAATGAATTAATGGCAAAAAATCAAAAATTAAAATGAATTTAAACGGTTACTGAGTTTAAGGAAATTAATAATAATTTCCAGCTATTATTTCTGCACGTATAACGGCTTGTTATCACTACACAGAAAAAAG
>JAAXYX010005119.1:0-11328 GCA_036851915.1 Ptenothrix huangshanensis | reverse complement strand
GATACAGTGTAGAATATAGAATCGTAGCATAACTTTAAACTCATAAGAAGAACTCATGGAAGAGGAGGGAAACAAGAGAAGGAAACAAGTTGGTATAGGCAGGATGCATTGTAACTAAGAATGGGTGGAGACTTGATAGAAGATCCAAATCGATCGTGTAGAGCCAGGAGCCAGATCGAATAGAAGCAGTAATAATTTAGGACCGGTGTTATTGGTGACTCCCCCGAGAATTTTTGTGACTTTTGATGGAAACAGATTCACTCACAAGTGACACTCCGATTCTTCTCTCGATCCGTTCTTCTTTTTTCCTCCTTTATTCTTTCGCTTTTATTGTAATGTGGCTTTGGTTGAGCATTCCCACCAACCAATTCCCACAGGAATGTCATCTCCTATTACCCATCTCCTGTACACTCAAGCCTCCTCTTCCAACCTACACTATGGATTGTACACGACGGAAAACTTCCCTATGACAATCCATGGACCGTCAACAGCGAATACATCAAGTCTTTTTCCAGACTCGAAGCTCTGCATCAGTATTAGATAGCCAGCGAGCTAGAAGTGAAGGAAGAGAGCTCAACATAAAGGAAGATCGGTGAAATCCGTTGCTTCTCTCTTCCGAGGATAGGTAGCTGTATGAATGCATACGAAGAACACACGAGATACTGGGAGAGGAACAGAAAGAGCAAGACCAAGATGAGAATGACAGAAAGCAAACACATCTTTCCAACCTTTCGTTTCTCACAACTGATATGGTCTTTGCCAACTGTTAGCGACAAGCGTGCCGATATAATACCAACAAAAAGTTTTACTCTGAAATTTCCTTGCCTCAATCTGTTCTATCTCTCAATCTCCTTCTCTCCCTCTGACCTGCTTCCCCGTCTTCACTCCGCAATCTTGAAAATACCAAATATGACGTCTTTGCATATCCTCACAATATCGCTTCATCTAGCATTTTTTTTATTTATTCCAATATATTTGTCTATACGTGGGATTTGGTTTTTACTTGGGTTGCGAAATGAACATGTAATTGCAGAAATGGTTCTTAAAAAACCATATTATTAGTCATGGGATAGACGCTGCTTGCGGTGGAAATGATTTGCTTGGAAATATTTACGAGAGGAAAAGTAGCACGATCCAGTAGTTGTGACCATAATAATAATATAAAAAGCAAATACGGTAAAACTAGCTTAAAGAATCCCCAGAGGAGTTGGGAACTATCATTGCTTTTAGGATGTGTGATGGTTGAATGGCAAGTGTGTAATCGACGTAACGGGAAACTGCCTGCTTCAGTCATGTCGGTGTCTGTAGGTAGGTACACACATGTGAAGGAACGGGAAAGGAAGGTAGGACTGGAGAGATACATTCGGGGATAGAATGGAATAAGAGTAAAAACCTTTTAGCAATCATGTGTATGCATTACACACAGGACTTGAGGACCACTGATGGCTGCACATGTGGCTGTGGTGGCTGAAGGTGTGATGCGGATGGTCGTAAGCATTTGAAAAGTGATTAGCTGAACGACCTTCTCTTCTGAGAAAGTCTCAAGAATTAGACGAATTTGTTGTGTCGTAAGTGATTGATTAGGACAAGAGCCATAGAGAGACAGTAAAGGATTAAAGACGTGGGAATATTAGAACCTCCTGATGAGAATTCACTCAGCCTTTCCGACCGCTAGTCCTAGTCCACGTATGATGAGCATCATGATCAGTTGATCAGCACACAAGCTCTTCCTCCTTCCACTTTTCTTTCCAAGTGTAAACTTTCCTCACAACTCGCATCCATCCCAAAAGATTATTTCTCCTTTTCACTTACATACCTAAGTAAATCTAAAGATACATTGTACAATTTACTCAGCCTGCCCAAACTTACTGCCTTACGAGCTACCTGTCTTAAACCCTCCATTCAACTCCTCTACTCTTCTGTCTCTTCACCAAACCTTCAAACCTTCTCCACCATCCAAGCTTCTTACTAAAAGCGTTTTATATTAACCAAACAAAAAATAAATGTATGTCGCTTTCAACTTAACGTCTCTAGTCTCACACAAAAACGCGGGTTGTTTCAACATTTTTTTGTATTTATCTTCCTCGGTTCCATTTATTGTTTCCCTGTTTTGACATAAAAGCTCTGATTTTTTATTTTTTCAATTCCACACTTTGCGATGTTGTCCCAAAGCTCCTAATATAGTAGCGTAGTATTCAAGACACAAGAGTTGCTTATGTAGGCACCTAATATGCCTTCTAGGTCTATGACTATTCGTTCGTAGTCGACAATCCGCAGTTCGTCTGCGGATCATTTAAATGCTGTTGTTCGCCATGACCTCATTGAGACGTATGCGTGGAAGGAGGACTCGTTGGATGTGGATTTAGTAACAAGTGAGACCGGGACTTTTGCATCATGTACCCCACTCCTGCGGATATAGACGCTGTAGCGTGAAGCCATAAAAATAATGTAAAAATATTTTAAGAAATATTATTACGAATCCACACATTCTTACAAAGTTCTCGGGATTTTTTTCAATGGAAATATTTTTATGTCATTTCCAGCATGAAAAGACTTATCATGTTGTAATACTTCTTGTCGTAATGGACGATCATTTAAATGCTTAAGGCATGAACAGAAATATAGGTAATGTAATTTTCCACAAATGAAAATGTGACTTTTATTATGAACCGTAGTACGGACATAAATAATCTTGACAAGTTCATAATTTATGCGGAATTAAAAAACTAATAAAATTAGAACTAATTGTGATGCGATGCTTTCTGGATGACTGTGCAAGTCGCGGGGAAGAGGGAGGCCAACGCTCAAGTGCCAAGCACCATGTATTTATTATTGACCAATGTGCTCGTGTCAGGGCAATGAATAGTAATATCTGCCACGGAAAGGGAAAAGGCAATGGCAATATGCATGCGCTGGTACACACGAGCGAAAAGTGTCAGTTCGGTGGGAGACAGGAGTCATGTCTTGTTGCTCATGAACATAATACGACTATGAGTGTGTTGATACGACCGAGACTGGCAAGGAGATGGAGACGGAGGAAAGTTGTGTAGTTGTAGTCTGTACGACTGTTAATCCTACTTGTTGGTTTCCCTCCCTTAGACTTCTTAGACGTCTATCTGCCTTCTTCTTGTTCTCGGTATGCCTCTTTACACAACACTTTTTATGCACACTGAAGAAGAAAATGGCTTTTGCAGATGCCTTTTTTCAATGGTTTGGAACCAAAAAGAGGGATAATGTTTTCTGTTCTAAATGCGGAGAGCCGTCCAAGCAATAAGACAGAGACGGAGACAGTGCAGTTGTAGGTAACTATTGAATCTATAGTTTTATACTCTTTCATAATACAATCTCTAGATCCTCCGTGTTTCTCTGTCGACGTCACAAATGTAGTCACTTTGAGAGAGAGAGGGAAAATACATTTGAATTTTGTACACAAAATATGCATTGGATTGCGCTATAGCGATGGATAGTAGGAAGAGGATTACATACTTGAGTAGGTATTTGGGAATGGAAGGAAGGTAGGTACGAGGTTTTAGGGGGTACGCACAGGACGGGGCACGTGAATGGATGGGTAAGTTAGTTGAGAAGATGACTAGAGAATGATGACGGGCTGTGGATTTTACACACCACACCGTAATGGAGCACAAGAAAGGTAGGTAAGCAGACAGATAGGTATTTGTGAGCAAATGTAATGTAATGTAGACAGAAGACACGGTTTCTTTTCTGCCGGTCTCCGTCTCTTCGTCGAATTCAAGACAGACTCGGCGGTTTCTCGCTCAGCTTGGAGAGAACAGCTACATGTACATGGATGGATGCATGCAAGCCTCACGGCTGCTTCCAAAATATTCTTTGCGTTTTTGATCTTGTGTGCAGATATTATTTATGACACACTACTGTCTTGTTCCTCGGTTACACATTCAGCCATCCACCTCCGTTTCATCTCTCTGTTCGAACGTCTAGCAAACCAAAGCAAAGCAAACTAAAACAACTCGGAGAGGCAGGGACACGGAAAGCGAGCGACTGAGTAAGTAAGCGAGAGAGAGAGAGACGCAAACCTATACATCCATCTATTCGTCTCTTATTTCCAATGAAAGGAAGGGCTCAGATAGAAGAAGATCTGACTTGAGAACTGAAACCTTTCCCGTCTTCCCTGCGACTTCTCTCTCTCTCTCTCTCTCTCTCTCTCTCTCGACAAACCAACAACGGAGATGCAATAGTGAAGCTATACACGCCACTAGAAATGTTCATATCGACCTCAGCAGTCCGGAGTCCACAGAAGCCGAGTTTCATGCTTCCGTACCTAGATAGAGATACACAGACACAGATAGTTGCAAAACTTCATGAGCAACTCACAGAATGCATACATTATCAAAAAGACTCACTCCCATTGCATCGATAAAAAATGTCGACGAGAATAACTTTTGTTTATCCTTGCGTCTCAGTACACCATTTACCATCGCGGGAGCTGAAACCTCTTCACCAACAGCCACTTTATTCATAAATAAATACATTTATTGTATCCATCCATACACACCCGACCAGCGTGCGTGGAGGCACCAGCCACCGCCACCTCACCCTTCTGTCTACAATAAAACAATTCCTGCCTCAAAATTTCATTTCCATTTCACTCTTCATAGCTACACAGAGAGACAAACTCCCTTCCCAACACTCCTCCATACACCGTACATACACAAGTCAATTGTGACGCTGTCGTTGTCTATCGCCTCACCACAGTCAGAGCGTGGAACGCTCTACAAGGCTAAAAGCTAATTAGGGGTGAGCGGAAAAAAATCCCCATGTATTTTCATTCTTGGTTCTCCGGTAAACTTACGAGCTCCTGCTTTTCCACATGGTGCAACCAATAATTACTTTCTTCCAGCACATCTTTCCTCCTCTGACTTACACAACACAACTTTAAGATGCAAGAGTATCATTTCTCTCCTACTTATGCCTACCTTTGCAACAGGAGATACCACAAAACCCACCAAAATCAAGCACATGCTGTAAAATGGCTATACGGGAAGGATCCAGGGTGGGGGTTGGATATTCGAAAATGATTCAAGACATCCAAATCAAAATCAAATATAGCCGAAGTGGGTCCGGGAAGACGAGGTAGAAAAGTCTAATCACGAAATTGGATTGAGAGTCATAAAGATGAGTGATGGGAAAAACGGGTTGTGACAAATTCAAATGACTTATAGCCCCAGCCCTCCCATTTCTAGAAATCAGATGGAGTGAAAAAATCATTGATGCGTTAGATAGGTAGCACAGATAGGCCGAGGCCTTTATCACTCACACAGCCACGTTGTTGAGGTTCGAGCTGCGTTAAGTTCGAGACCAACAGGCAAATCCTGACGAGGGTATTTAAATTCACGGAAAATAGCAAGTGGCTTCGTTCCGATCTCCGAATTCCAATTCCAGATCGTATTCAAACACAAATTCCTTTCGCTATTCGCCTTGCTCTTTGGCTTTGGCTTTGCTGGGGTGCAGGCAGGTAGCCTTATGTAGGTGCAAATGGCAAGTTAGGATCTAAAGTGGAATTATATGCTCTTACATTGGCAGTATGTACTTATCATTTTGAAGCACACGGTTCAAGTAAGACACGTTGGACCCAGAGTCCCTAAGCCTACATGTATGACGCTGTGGAAAGCGTGAATACAGATAGGGGTTGACGGTACATGTGTGGAAGCGGAAAGGTATGTATCACTCGGAAAGTGTAATGGGTGAAAATGGGAAAAATAACTATGTGAGAAGGAGTTGAAAGGAGTTGATGTGTGCATGACTTTGTATTGGCAGGAGTCACGTGAACTGAAGAGGAGCCAGGGGCAGAGGAGGCAGAGGAAGGTTGAGATGCGGGATAATTCCATTGGAGAGCTGTTTAGCAGTGCTAGTTGATGCTCAAGAGCTGAATTTTAAGAGATTGCTCCCACCGTGTATATTCCTATTAAATTTTATTTGATTAGGCTTCGAGATAAATGATTCCCAAATACGTGTAGTTGAGACAGGTTGCTATCATCATAAGTAAGCATGAATCCATTGAAGATCCCGAGAGGATGAGTAAACATTACCTCGCTATTCATCTGCTCCTTGGCTCTCCGCTCCTTCACCAGTCCCACCTTCACCTCATCTCCCACTTGTCTGCTGTGCACAGTGCCTCGGTAAATAGCTAAATAGGTGTCTCTGTCTCTCCGTCCGTCTGTCGCTCAGCCTCTCCGGATCTCTGGTTGTCTACCGTTGTGCAACGTGCTCGTGTTAAAACTACAACTACGTACATACAACTCTCCCTTCCTATTCCTAATGCCATATGATCATGTTTTCGGGTTGAAATGAGTGTCCTGATCATCACTGATGCGTCCCTAACCGTTCTAAATGATGACAAATTCGACGCCGTGATACCTTTACATCTCTTGTTTAAAGACATCTCAATAACCCACTTATCTAACTACCAACTCTCCTCCACAAATATCTCCTATTTATTTACACCATCACGCCTCTCTTTAGCGCTGTTTACTCTTACAATTTCCAGTCACAGTTGAGTTTCTCAATTATCGCTCCATATCTCCTTTTCGTTCCTATCAAACTCGTAGAAACTTTCTCCATTTTCCTTCCCATCCACACTGCACAGGTATTCTCCTACTCTCTCCTTCATTTCCTACCCACGAGCAATAGCGAGATCCAAAGCCAACCTGCACAATATGCCCTTGACAAGCATCAACCAACTACAGTTAGGTACTTCCAACAATATCCCCAACCATACCTATACACAATTCTTCCTATAACTATAGTGCTCTTGGAAGGTACTACTACGTCAAGTCAAAAACTTATTTGTTGTTCTCAAGTATGAGTAATTAGCGATGAAGGGATATATGCAGAAAATACAGACACACATGAAGATTCTGATACAACTTCTCATTAGTCAAATCAACGTGTCTGTTCTCTAAAACTTGGAGAAAAGGAACGCAAACATTTGTACAGATATTGGTACAAAAGTCACAAATCAACTGACAGAAACTAACAACGCAAGGCGATGAGCAATTCCAAGTACAACCATCACTACTATAGTCCAAGGCAAGGTAACTCTTTAATACAATTTTTATATTCCATCAAATTACATTACACTTCAGTCTCTACACAATGTGAAACAAAATTAATCTGAACAGATTTTCTGTAATGACGAAGCCTAAGTGACTGAAACCTATCGACATTTCAGATAGATGTTTATTCCGCTCGAAGATTTATGTATGAAAGTTATGCAACTAGAAATAACCTGTACAGCCAGTATGTTCACATTTGCTTTGCTTCCAGGGCTATAAATTAAATGGCACCAGTAACTTTAATCTTGACATGAGGTGGCTATGTTAAGAGTAATAAAGAGCATCATTCTATTGTAGCCAGTAATCAACTCTGAAAATAGTCAGGGTTGACAACATGTGGAACAAATATATGTACCTAAGTAGGTATATCAGTGTGGAAAGTTGGTGGATGGATTCACCGTGCAGACGATAGCATGAGAAGTGTACGGGTATTAGAATTCGATCCATTGAACTAGGTGCGGGAAATGTATGTAGCCTATATGTATGTGCATTTATTTTTATCTCTGTCTCTCGGTAATCCTGTGATTGAACGCACAAATAAAATGAGCTATTCGCTTGCCTCAACTAAAGAAACAAGAGAGGCGAAAGAAATAAAAATCGAAATTGCTTTGATTTTATCAGACTTTGAGTGTGGGAGAAGGAAAGTTCAAAGAAAAACGTGTTTCTTGATTCTCATTTGAAAAGCAATGATAATCTACTCTCCTGAGATTTTTTGCTTACCTCGTGCTCTTACCTTTGCGTAGATGGAGAGCATTCGACAACGTACTAGATAAATGTACTAAGGATAGAGACAGAGATAGCCCTGCACTAGAATCCAACTGGCTAGAGAAGCACTAACTACTTTGGTAGGAATTTACAACGTTGCATTGCCTTGTCATTGGGATAGCCAGCCATAGGATGATTTCTCTTGTTATCTCCACACACTTGTTTCCTTGTCGTTGAGACCACGACTACAGTTATCTGTATTCCGCCCATATCTCCGTTCCTGGTTCCTCCTCTGCCTCTGTCTTGCTCTGCAACCCATCTCTTTTTTTCGTCTACAAAGTGTAACTCGGAACTGGTTGAAAGGAGCATGTATAATGTCATCTTGACTTGGGCTTATCGCCAGTTGCTCATCTACTCGACGAGGCAGCAACGCACTAACAATATGAATGGCGATAGGAAGGAAAAGGACAATAGTTTCCCACATACGTCCGTCCAATGAAGAATCAAAGGAGCAACCACACAGATACTGTGGTAACTGTACAATCTAGTACTCTCTATCCGTACCACGCATTCGTTGGTTGGTTGAAATAAATGTGAGTTAGACGATGGGATATGGAAATCTTTTGTGTACCACAGCAACTCAACTGACACTAAACCACATTGCATTACAGTGACGACATTAGGATGAGTGGCAAAAGGAGTAAAGTAAGAAGAAGGCAAAGAAAGAAAAGGAGCAGAAGACGAGGAGAAAAAGTAATAGCGACAACGACAACGCAACGGCAACGACATCCACATCGACAAGGGAACAAGTAAAGAAGACTTGATGAAAAATAAGAATGTCTAATTGAATCAGTGGAATCTACGAATCTAGTGCGAGTGCTCGTGAAAGGAAGAAAAGAGTTGATGGTTGTAAATTCAATAATGATGAGGGACCATGTCATAAAGTTTGAGAAGCATTTGTCGCGACAATCTAAAGTATTCTAGTCTATTTGCTACGAGACTTCATAAAATGACAGTCTATATTGGGACAAGAGAAAGAACAAGACAAGAGTCAGAGTGGTCGGAGTGACGATCTATTATGGTGAGCAAAGAGGAGTATCTGTATCTGTGAAGCCCAGCAGTGAGTCGTTTCCTATACTCTCCCGTATATCTATGGGGTTTGTGTATCTCTCGTGTGGAAATGTGTGGATGCTCGTACCGGTCGACTAGAATAGGCAAGATGTAAAAGAGTAAATGGGAAGATGAAAAGACAAGCCATATGTGTAGGCTATGTTCACAAATCATCATCTTGAAAAAAGAATCAACTTCATTCTTATGTATACAGACGGCTGACAAAAATCTGTTATGAATTTCATATTCTTGTGTGCTCTTCTGCTCTGCTATTCTGCTCCGCTCCGTATGTACACGCCGAGGAGTTAGACGAATATTTTTGTGCTTTTGCTCAAGCTTCTCCCCTCACTCAGTTTCACTTGGTTTCTTTCTCTCCTCTCCTCTGCTCACTTCTTCTTTGGCTATATCTGTCGCTTCACTTCATCAGAGTCAGCAAGATGAACTGGAGAGAATGGAGAAGGCAAACTTTATACCTTGTAGTATCTTCTATCTCCACTCTCTGTTACTCGGCACAATGGCATGTAGCCAGTGAGAGTGGAACGGGAACCGCAACCAGCGTAGGTATATTTACAACTAGGTAGCCCACCTATACCTACCTATACTGGGACTCATTTGATACCGTTAGCCATATGCACAAAAGAGCCACCATCCCATAGACACCTAACTGTGAACCGTATTGCCATTGCCATGGCTTCTAACGTAACCCGATCACTAAATCTCTCTTCTCTCCTCCAACAACACGCTCATGGTTATTAATAAACTTATCGGTTACAATTTTCACAAGGCCAATGTTCATTCTCCTCACCAGCCCCTATCCTTTTCCACTGATACACACCGCCGCAAAATACAAAACTGTAATAATAATAATAATATACGTTCGCCACAAGCCGAAGCCACCAGCCACAGCCGAAGCCACAGCCACCACCACCAACACCAACACCGCACAAATCTGACGACCGCCCCAAAAAAATACAAAAAACCTTCCACCCAGAAGACGGATCGAGACAGAGAGCGAGAGAGATAGAGGGGCTTCAGTGCTTCAAACATTCTATGAAACTCTGTTTTCTTTCTCACACGGCTCTGCCACTCATAACAACGCATCACAAACTGTTGTCATCATTTCCTCTTCATATGAATTCATTTCTCTGCTCACCTACAACTCCAAGTCTACAACTTTAGTTTCTCTCCACCATGCCTTTGCCTCGTAGCTAACTTCCACTTGCACTCCACTCAGCATCTGCCTGTACGTATTCTCGTCTCCTCATTTTTGTACGCGTCCCTTGAGACACCATCAACGCTGAAGTTGCATCTTCATCATCATTATGCCTTGCAATTTTCAATTTTAAATAGGAAAAGCCGTTGCCCATGGCATGGCATGGCATAGCATGACATAGCATGCGATGGTGCAGCAGACGGAACAGACAGCCAGTTGCTGGGTGGGAAGCCTGACTTGGAAGAGATGCACAAGTGAGAACCGATCTCGTTCAATTCAAATTAGTCACGAGTGAGAATAATTGATTGCACATCGCCAAGTGTTGAAACGTCATCAGTCAAGTTCCTATGACATCATTAACCTACAACAATTTGTTTCAACACTCCTACTTCTTCCTCCTTCAAACCCGATCCTCAGGCACAAACTAACTTCACCACACACGTCACTCTCTACAGACAAATCGCATTTAGGTACAGCACCTACTACAATGCAATAAAACCACCTCATCCTATCCTATCGCATCCGATTCCAGCCATGCTTTCTCCCACACATGGGTATCCACTCACCTATGCACTACCTACATAAAAAACATTTATGATTCCATCAAACCTAACGGACGTCTGTAATCGCTACCTTAGCCACACTTTTCCCCAGTCATATCCATTTAGCTTGGGGTTCTTATTGCTTCCATATTTTTACATACCTCAAGTATGAGGTTACCAAGACACGTCTTGGATTTTAATGAGCTTATAGGCAACAAGTTAGGAACCTTGTACAGCGGGATTGATAGTAATGCAGGCTACCTTGGAGCGAGGGGCTCTATGCATATTCTAAAGGACTAAAATGCAATCTTCCACAACAGCACAATTAGTGAAATTGGAAATTATACTTTGAGAAGCTCCTCTGGTTATCGCTTCACTGGACAAACTAAATTAAGCAATGAACTGTCTTCGCTACTATTCAACATTCCACGTAATGTTTATCCTTTTTCTGGGGCAACTTTTTTATTGTCTATAAAAACTGTACGTGTTACACCTTATAGCTATAGCACTACTATTACTATTGCTTGAGATTTTTTTCTTTACTTTACAGCTTGTGCAATGTGCATTTTCCCTGATTGGATTAATCTATGGATATATATGAATAGCACTGCACAACCACGACATTCTCAAACTTAGTCTAACTCAAACATATAATTATGAATTGTTT
>JAAXYX010005118.1:0-11328 GCA_036851915.1 Ptenothrix huangshanensis | reverse complement strand
ATTTAGAGTCGAAGCGCAATGCTTTTCCTCGATTCTTCTTCATTTCTGATGATGAACTGTTGTCTATTTTGGGAACTGGAGTACCTTCGTGTGTTCAGGAGCATATGATCAAAGTGCGTTTATAGTTTCTAATTTCTATAGTTGTTGTTGCTCATTTTCGTTATTTCATAGATGCTTGAATTATCATATTTCTTCATCATCACTATCGGTGAGTTTAGTGACTTTATGGACTTTTGACTTTTGACCTTTGACATGTAACGACCTTTTGAATCATCAGATGTTTGACAACGTATCAGCTCTGAAACTAGTAGAAGACAAGAAAGGAACAACTCGCGTCCTTGCTATGATTTCAAGTGAGAAGGAAGTAATGGACTTCAGAACACAAGTGAATTGCGACGGGAGAATAGAAGAATGGATGAATTACGTGGTGGATGAAATGCGTCGGACAAACAGGTTTCTCACGAAAAAGTCCGTTTTCTTCTACGGAAAGCAGTTTAAATCTCGAGTCGACTGGATGCTTGACTTTCAAGGGATGGTCATTCTAGCCGCGAATCAGGTTTGGTGGACTTGCGAGGTTGAGAATGTCTTCTTCCGTGTGAAGCAAGGCCTGAAAAGGAGTATGAAGGAATACCTGGATTTCCTCAATGACCAGTTGGACGCGCTTGTGGTTCAGATTCGCGGGGATTTGACTTCCAATCAACGGAAGATGTACAACACGTCACTTATTATTGATGTCCATGCGCGGGATATAGTTGAAACTTTTGTGAGAGACAGGTGCGCAAATTATATTCAAATTCGGTTTATTCTGGAAAATAAAATTGTAAGTAGGCTTAAACTTAATTATAATTATCCTACGTTCTCCACATTTATTTGCAGTATTTTAGATGAGAGGGAATTTGAATGGGAGAGTCAATTGCGCTTCTATTGGATGAAGGACGTTGATGGTTTAATTGTGAGGCAATGCACCGGTTCCTTCGACTACGGTTATGAATACATGGGTCTTAATGGTCGTCTAGTTATCACTCCCTTAACAGACAGAATTTATCTGACAATCACGCAAGCGTTGTCGTTGTATCTTGGCGGGGCTCCTGCAGGACCAGCAGGAACGGGGAAAACCGAGACCACCAAGGATTTAGCGAAGGCCATGGGTCTGCTCTGCGTAGTCACAAATTGTGGGGAAAATATGGACTACAAAGCTGTGGGAACTATTTTCTCAGGATTGTGTCAGTGCGGAGCGTGGGGATGCTTTGACGAGTTCAATGTAATTCTGGCTTCACAATTTTTGAAAATACATACATTAAAATTCGTTCTAAGCTGTTAAGCATAATTTTCATTGTAGGATTAAAAGAACATTTTACAATGTGCATTTTATGAATAATTTTCCAGCGAATCGACATTTCAGTTCTGTCTGTTATTTCCACTCAAATTCAGACCATCCGAAATGCTTTGATGCAGAAAGTGAAAACCTTTTTGGTAAGAACTGACAATAATTTCAATAAACCGTGTCAGAAATTAGGAAATTATGCTAGTTATAAAATCTGTGCCTTAAAATATCGGTTTTGATCACAAATGCAGTTTGACGGCTTAGAAATTCAGTTGGATTCCAAAGTAGGAATTTTCATCACAATGAATCCTGGCTACGCTGGCCGAACAGAATTACCTGAGTCGGTGAAAGCTCTATTCCGTCCAGTTGTTTGCATCGTTCCGGATTTGGAAATGATTTGTCTCATAATGCTCTTCTCCGAGGGCTTCCTTCAAGCCAAAGTTTTGGCCAAAAAGATGACTGTTTTGTACAAACTAGCAAAGGGACAATTGTCGAAGCAGCATCACTACGATTTCGGTCTCCGGGCACTCAAATCTGTGCTAGTGATGGCGGGAGAGTTGAAGCGAAATGCTCCAGAATTGGATGAAGACGTACTTCTAATGAGAGCTCTCCGAGATATGAATCTACCCAAATTTGTTTTCGAAGATGTTCCATTGTTTTTGGGACTGATTCAAGATCTTTTCCCCGGTCTGGAGTGTCCAAGAGCTAAATATCCGGACTTCAACGATGCTGTAGAGGGAGCTCTGAAGGAAGACCAGTACATTGTGGTAGATGACCAAGTGGACAAAGTTGTCCAACTCTATGAGACCATGATGACACGACATACGACAATGGTGGTGGGACCAACGGGTGGCGGGAAAACTGTGGTTATCAACACTCTTTGTAAGGCACAAACTAGATTGGGAATCAACACCAAATTGTTCATCGTCAATCCTAAAGCTACTTCAGTGAATGAATTATACGGCGTACTAAATCCTGCAACGAGAGATTGGACTGATGGTACGAATAACTTTTCATAACATTTTACGTCAGTTTGTTTTAAATAACACATGTCACAATTTTAGGACTTTTATCAAATATTTTCCGTGAAATCAACCGTCCAACTGAGAAATCTGAGAGACGCTACATTTTATTCGACGGCGACGTCGATGCTCTTTGGGTAGAAAATATGAATTCTGTCATGGATGACAATAAGCTACTCACACTGCCGAACGGCGAGCGTATTCGCCTGCTAAGTCATTGCGCGCTCCTTTTTGAAGTTGGCGACCTTCAATATGCTTCTCCCGCCACTGTGTCCCGTGCTGGAATGGTTTATGTTGACCCAAAAAATTTGGGCTACGTTCCCTACTGGAAACGGTGGTTGAACACGGTGTTAGTTCCATCATATTCTCACTTCATCCAGAAAAAAAAGTAAACACTTTTTGAATTTATTGAATTGTTTTTTTTCAAATAGATTACCGTTTAATTTACAGACCATTTATGGATCAAGACAACTACAATTCCCTCTTTGAGAAATACGTCCATAAATTAATTATCTATATTCTGGAAGGAATTAAAAATGACGTGCAAGGGCAGAAGCTAAAGCAGATTGTGCCACTAACAAACCTTAACATGGTATGACATATTAATGAAAGGATTTTGAATTTCAAGCCTACGTCATATTTTATGAATACATATAGAAATGGAATTTAAATGCTCAATTTGTTTAATTAATGTTTTTTTGAATCCGTATATATAGGTGATGCAGTTGACGTATAGCTTGGTTGCGCTGCTGAATTTCAGGACAACATCAGACCTTGAAATGTTCTTCCTCTTGGCGCTCTACTGGTCATTGGGAGCTGGTTTGCTTGAGGAAAGTCGCGAGAAATTTGATGATTTTGTCAGAGAAATATCACAACTTCCACAAGTTTCCGAGAAAGAAAAGGAAGCTGGAGGATGTACTTCAGATATTTCTTATAATTATCGCTAAACCTGATGATGAACAATGTTGATCCTTGCTGCGTAGCTAAACAAGCAAATGTGTTGTTAGTTGACTTCATTTGACGTTCACTGGTTTATTGATTTAATTAGCTGAAATGCCAACCGGATCAATGCTCTACGACTACACTTGGAATGATGACGAAAAGATATGGAAGAAATGGACCTCTCTAGTTCCAAGTTACGAGTACAACCCAGATCTGAAATTCTCGCAGATTTTAGTTCCAACAGTGGACACTGAGAAAATCACGTGGATCCTGAAGCTCATGGAGAAGGTGAAACGGCCAGTGGTTTTAATTGGAGAGACCGGAACGTCGAAAACAGCCACGGCGCAGAACTATGTTACCAATCACTTAAATAAAGACTACTACATTGTAATTAACATGAACTTTTCTTCGAGAACGTCGTCCATGGATGTTCAAAGGCATGTCGAGAGCAACGTGGAGAAACGCACGAAGGACATTTATGGACCACCGCCGGGCAAACGCATCATCATTTTCATTGATGATATGAACATGCCTCAGGTTTGTTATTTTCTGATGAAACAAATATTTATCTAATAATAAGCCAATAAAAATCGAATTGCAAAATGCTATTTTTTACTTTCAAGCTTGACTGCAACGTTTTTTTCATTGTACTGATAACGCTAGGTGGATAACTATGGGACTCAGCAACCTATTGCAATGCTTAAACTGCTGGTGGAAAAAGGCGGAATTTATGACCGTGGGAAAGATTTAAATTGGAAGCTGCTGAAAGATATTGGTTAGAATTATGATAGAGTAAAGTGAACTCAAATAAGGTATACGAATTGTATGAAATCTTGGAGTTCATGCATTATGAGGGTGTAATTTTTTCGTGAAGGTTACATTGCTGCCATGGGCAGAGCAGGTGGTGGCCGTAATGAAGTAGATCCGAGATTTGTTTCCCTGTTTTCCGTGTACAACATGAGCTTCCCGACGAAGGCGGTTCTTTTCCATGTGTACACTTCCATTTTGGCTGCACATCTCGACAAATTTGTCGAACCCGTCAAAGATTTGGTCCACAGTCTTACGGAAGCTTCGCTGGAACTCTTTGATGTAATCATAAAATCATCATACGACCTTTTTATTGTAACTTCTTCATTTTTTAACTTAACAGTTACAACTTGATTGCAGTAAAATGGAAAATTGTTGTACTTCGGTAGATTTTGATCAAAGAGCTTCCCCCAACCCCATCTAAATTCCATTACATTTTCAACATGAGAGATCTGTCGAGAGTTTACTGTGGACTTTGCCAAACTACTCCGGACAGGTTTGCGCATGTGCGACCCATGATTCGAGTCTGGAGGAATGAATGCACTCGGGTTTTCTGTGATCGCCTTATTAACAAAAGGGTAATAGTTATATTATAATTACGTTAATAATACTTTAACTAGTTCTCAGTTATCAATCAGAGTAATTTCCTCAATTCGGAAATGCGTTGAAGTTGCTTGTATTCAATGCATACGTAGTTATTTTTATTTCTGCCTACTTATACCTGTACTGTGGGAAGAGACAACGATTTAAAATAAAAATTATTGGTTTTAATCAGGACACTAAACTAGCTAATGAATTCATCGAAGAGATCATCGAAGACAGATTTGAACATCATGCAGATTACGCTTTGAGAAATCCGTTACTTTTCGGTGACTATCGTACAGCTATGGATGACGACGCTATTAGAGTATACGAAGACATTCTGGACTATTCTGCTGCCAAAGCGCTTTTCCAAGAGGTTAGTTCAAGATGTTTTCATTTTTGTTAAAGGACAAAGGAAAAATAAACACTACACACTCTTGACGTTAAATGGCTTTACTGGAAAATCACAAGGTGGAGTAATTTTGTTTTTGTACTGGTTATAATTTGGTAGCTTCTTGAGGACTACAACGAAGTTAATAATAAGATGACCTTGGTTTTGTTCGATGATGCTTTAGAACATCTAACAAGAATTCACCGAGCATTACGCATGCACAAAGGTACCATCAGAGTAATATTAATGTGATTATTCAATGCATTTATTGATCGCCATTAATTGCATAATAATTAATTATCTTTATTTAACAGGGCATTGCCTCCTAGTGGGAGTGGGTGGAAGTGGGCGTCAGAGTTTAACAAAGTTAGCTTCGCATACAGCAGGCTATAAATTATTTGAAATTTCGCTTTCTCGCGGATACAGTGAGTATCACTTCCGCGAGGATTTGAAACGTTTGTATAATCAACTCGGTATCGCTAATAAGACCACCACCTTCATCTTCACGGATTCGCAGATTGCTGAAGAAGGTAACCCAGGAGAAAATCCAAAAAAATGCAAAATACATCCACGAATATATTTTTAGAGTTTTGGAATGTTAAGCCTGCAATTATATACATATTCGTCATTCATTTCCAAGGATTTTTGGAGCTTATCAACAACATGTTGGCTGCTGGTATGGTTCCTGCTTTGTTCACCGACGATGAAAAAGAAAATATTGTGGGTTCGGTTCGGGACGAAGCCAAGAAATTGGCCAACGCTATAACCAAGTTCGGCAATTATTCGCAAAGTCTTCTAAAAGATCAAAATTCATTATTTATTAAACTAAATCTCATAGTTGTGAATTTTGTAATTTAAAGGGAAGCAGTCTGGCTTTACTTCATTCAAAAATGTGTGAACAATCTGCACATTGTTCTCTCTATGAGTCCAACAGGAGACGCTTTACGAACAAGATGTCGAAGTTTTCCCGGCTTAGTTAATAACACGTACATTGACTGGTTCCAACCGTGGCCCAAACAAGCGCTGTATGCCGTAGCGTCTGTTTTCTTTGCTGAAGTATGAAAACTAATGATCAATTACATGAAGGGATAATTTGTTCATTCTTTATTACGCTGAGCAAAATAGTATTTGAAAATGAATTATGAAAATGCAGTGAAACTTTTGTCTCTTTGATCCTAGAGCAAAATCATTCCGGATGATTCGAAGAAAAATATTGTAAAGCATGTGGTTCATGTTCACTCATCGGTCCAGCAGTACAGCTTGGACTTTGCGGTGAAACTAAGACGAAATAATTACGTCTCACCCAAACACTATCTAGATTACCAGCAAGTATACATCAAATTATTTCAGGATAGACTTGATTTTATAACTGCACAGGTAATTTTCATTACGTAAAACAGAAACGGAATGCTAAACATTACTCTGCAATAGTGGCTTTGAATTGCCCCCACATGAAATACATAACAAGAGTATTGTCAAAACTTAATATTATTTTTCATTAAAATGTGTTTTAGTGCAAACGTTTAGCGGATGGTCTAAAGAAAATTGCAGACGCCAAAATAGAAATTGAAGCGCTAAACAGGAAGTTGACGAAACAGAAAAAAGTTATGGATGAAAAAACAAGGGCTTGTGAGGTCCTACTGAAGGAAATATCTTCGCGTCAGTTGGTTTTTTGATTAATATAAATTGTAATGATTAGGCATGCATACGGTGGAGCTTCTCTAGCTTCGAATAATCAAATGCATCTTTGGCCTGTACAGGAACAATCGAGGCTACCGAGAAAAAAGAAATTGCGATTCAAAAAGGAACAGAGATTGAGCTTCAGAGTCGTGTTATTCAAAAGGAGAAGGCGGAAGCAGAATCTGTTTTGGATGAAGCCCTGCCTGCTCTCGAAGAGGCCCGATTAGCTCTGCAGTCACTGGAGAAGGGAGACATTGTCGAAATCCGCTCTTTCTCCACTCCACCTAAGGCTGTCCAGGTGATCTGTGAGTGTATCATGGCCATCAAAGGGATCAAAGAAACCGGTTGGAAGGCAGCTAGGGGTATGATGGCCGAACAGAATTTCTTGCAGTCTCTCCTCAATCTCGACGCCGACTCCATTACTAGAGCCATGCATGCTAAAGTCGAAGACTTATTAAATAAGGTTGGAAATTAGGAGATTATCTATTCACTTTGGTCATTACCATGACCATCCTTCGTGATAAATTTTATTCTTATATGCATTTATCGTTAGTGTCTCTCCAAACTAATTTGTTAGATTTATTTGTTTTATTCTGTCTTTGTCCCCAGGCCAAAAAGCAAGGGATCGTAATGACAGTGGAAGGTATGCAAAAAATCTCGAAAGCTGGAGCAGGTCTCCTCCGCTTTACGTACGCAGTCATGGGTTTCTGTCTCATCAATTTTGAAATCAAACCCAAACGTGACGCTGTAGCGAAACTAGTTAGTGTGTTCAACAAAGCGAAGGCAAATTTGGATAAAATCAATTCACGGGTTCAAAAGTTAGAGGATGAGCTCGCAGCCCTTCAGGCCAAGTACGACAAGGCTATTTTAGAGAAGCAGGTTCTAGAGGATGAATTCAATATTTTGATGGTCCGCCTGAGTAATGCTGACCGACTTATTACCGGGCTGAGCTCGGAAAATGTCCGATGGCAAAAGGATTTGAAAGAGTTGAAAAAGAGGAAAAAGTGGTTACTCGGTGATTGCATTCTGTCCGCTGCTTTCCTTTGCTATACAGGTGCATTCAGTTGGGAATTTCGAAATCAGATGGTTTATGAGGATTGGATATCGCATGCAGACAAAATGGAGCTTCCCAGAAATCCAAACTTTAGAGTTGAAAGCATTCTCACCGACGATGTTGAAGTTGCAAGGTTCATTTTCTTAAAGACAGCCTCTTTGAATTGGAATTTATTGCAAAAGATAAAAAAATGCTTGTTCTTTAGTTGTATTAGACTTTAATAAAAATTGCATATTTTCAAAACTTTAAACTACAGGTGGTCTTCAGAAGGTCTTCCAAATGACGAGCTTTCAGTCCAGAATGGAATTCTAACGACGAGATCCAGTCGATTCCCTCTTTGTATCGATCCCCAACAACAAGCAGCATTGTGGATAAAAAAGCGGGAAGAAAATAATAATTTAAAGGTAGTCACTTTCACAGATCCAGATTTTATTCGGAATTTAGAACTTGGGATCAAATACGGGTATCCTGTTTTATTCCAAGACGTCGAGGATTACATTGATCCTGTCATTGATGATGTTCTGGAGAAAAATATCAAAAGTACGTGTATTGTTATTCTCACCAATCATACCATAAGGGATTTCACTATTGGATAGCGTTTTACATAATTATTTGATTAATGAAATTTGTTGATTCCCTTTCTTTAAGATGACCATGGACGCCTGTACATCAAACTCGGTGACAAAGAAGTCGATTATGACTCAGGCTTCCGACTTTATCTCAATTCGAAGTTATCGAATCCAAAATTTTCTCCAGCAGTGTTTGCCAAGTCGATGGTAATAAATTATACAGTGACGGTCCAAGGGTTAGAAGGACAGCTTCTGGGGGTTGTAGTAGCTCAAGAAAGACCGGATTTGGAAGAGCAGAGAAATGCCATTATAAAGGAAACGAGTGTGAATAAGAAGCTTCTGAAGGAGTTGGAAGACACTTTACTTCGGGAGTTGAGTCAGTCACAAGGGAGTATGGTAGACAACGTAGACTTGGTCAATGCTGTGGATGACACGAAGAAGAAGGCCGATGAGGTTCAAGAGAAATTGGCGCTGGGAGCCAAGACTGCCCAGGACATTGAAAAATTGCGAGATGGCTACAGACCTGCGGCGACACGAGGCGCTATTCTATTTTTCGTTTTGGCTGATATGGCTGTCGTTCAAAGCATGTATCAGTACTCCCTGTCTGCGTATCTCGGAGTGTTTAGCTTCTCTCTCAAAAAAGGTGCAAAGATGTAGCATTCAAAAAGTTTTCTCATGCAAAGTAATCTTAATTCACAGTAAAAATGTTTGGTGGATAATCTGTGTACCTATTTTACGCTTAAAACTCTACAGCAATTCCGGATCCTGTTTTGAAGAAGCGTTTGAGAAACATCATTAATACACTAACAGTCAACGTTTATGACTATGGATGCACTGGTACAGTTTAATGTTTAGATTAATAGCTACATAGTTAACTTGACCCATGTTTGTTATTCAATAGATCAAAAACTTACCTTGTATTCTCCTCTGTTGTGTAGGAATTTTTGAAAAACACAAGCTTCTATTTTCTTTCCAAATGGCTACCAAACTGGAGGAGAGTGAAGGGAACATCACGCAGAAGGAAATAGAATTTTTTATAAAGGGAAATGTTTCCGTAGACAAGTCCGAGAAGAGAAATCCATTTTCATGGCTTCCTGAAAAAGTAATTTTTTAAAGTATGAAACTAATGTCGTAAATTGTCGTAAGTACGGTACGGAATGAATACTTACATATGTGACTGAAATATTGCAGTCGTGGGAAGACGTAGTGAAATTAGCGGAGGACTTTGAGGATCCATTTGGAAAACTAATTTTACATTTAAGCGAAAATACTAAAGTTTGGAAAGACGTAAGTTTCTAATATAATTTTAAACTTATGTAGGCTAAATGTATAGTAAGAGAAGCTAATTACCTGTCTGTCATAAACAAAAAAAACTATTTTTTAGGTTACAATTACAAATATAAAAAAAATAACTATTGGCTTAACGCAGTAATTGTTTTCCTTCATTGGATTGTAATTTGCAATTTGCAACTATTTGCATATTATGGAACTATATTACAGTGATAACCACAGCTAATAATTAATTTGCATGCTCCGTTCAGTGGTATAATAGCGATTTCCCCGAATCCATGGGCTACCCGGATCCATACGAAGATACTATGTCCAACTTTCACTGTCTTATGCTTCTACGTTGCTTCCGCGTGGATAGAGTATATCGTGGTATTGTCAACTACATCTCCGAAGTGATGGAAGAACGCTTCGTCACTCCTCCCGTCATCAGTTTCGACGCCATTTATGAACAGAGTACAGTTTACACCCCTGTAGTGTTCATTCTAAGTCCAGGAGCAGATCCCGGAAACGATATTTTTAAATTAGGGGATAGGATCGGGATTGAACCAGCTCATATTAAATTCATCTCGTTGGGGCAAGGTCAAGAGCAGGCTGCTACCAATTTGTTGGAGCTATCGGTTGAAAAAGGTTATTGGCTTATGCTTCAAAATTGCCATCTCCTCATCCGGTTTGTACGAGAATTTGAAAAATTGCTGGAAAAAATGGGCAAGCCTCATCCAGATTTCAGATTATGGATGACTACCGATCCTTCTCCAGATTTCCCCATTGGAATCCTTCAAAATTCTCTTAAAGGTAAAATAGGCAAACTAATCTAACTTATTATGTAGGTTGATTCTGACTTTAAACAAGATAAAGAATATGTTACTACCTACTTATTTTTTTTGTGACCTGAATTATAGTTGTAACTGAACCACCAAACGGCTTGAAGCTAAATCTTCGTAACACTTATTTTAAAATGAATGCACAAGCCATCGAAGACTGCAAGCATCAGATTTTCAAACCTCTTGTTTTCGTTCTTGCTTTCTTCCACGCTGTTGTTCAAGAAAGAAGGAAATACGGAAAAATTGGTTGGAATATTGCATATGATTTCAACGAATCCGATTTCACAGTTAGTCTCCAGATCCTCGTTACTTACTTGACCAAAGTTATGGAGAATAAGGACACTCGAATTCCATGGGGCAGTTTAAAATACTTAATCGGGGAAGTAATGTATGGTGGTCGTGTCATCGATGATTTTGATCGACGAATTGTCAAAACCTACATGGAGGAATATATGGGAGATTTCTTATTCGATGAATTCCAACCGTTTCACTTTTATCATGATGATGAAGTGGATTACGTCATTCCAGAAGAAGGTAATCGAGAGATGTATATCGCGGCTATTGATGAACTGCCTCTGGAAAACAGTCCAATGGTGTTTGGTCTTCACGGCAATGCTGAGATCGGTTACTACTCTGAGGCTGTGAGGAATATGTGGGGGCATCTTATTGATCTCCAGCCGCAAACTGGTAACACATCTAAGATGTAAACAGTCAGAATTGTGTACCGCTGTTGTTGATTTTAGTGATGTCTGTTTTTTATAAGTGTGGACTATTTTGAATTTCGACTCCTCCCCTATGGATTCAAAATCTGTTCACACTAACTGTAGCCGTAATTTCTGTGAGCAC
>JAAXYX010005117.1:0-11333 GCA_036851915.1 Ptenothrix huangshanensis | reverse complement strand
AGTGCCTTCCACGAATAATTTAAAAACTTTATTCTTGCATTATTCTCACTATTTAGTGGCTGAAAAAGAAGAACCTGCCGTTTTAGAAGAATAAATCGCCTTAAAACTGAAAAAGGGCATTATAAATCTCAAAATTTTAATTAAAGATTCGTTTTCCAGGATTAATTTTGTAATTGATTTGATGAGCAACAGATAACTAACAGATTTCTTCAAAATCATTTAGTGATCACTTATCAAAACTTGTATTTAGATGCGTTTTTTCTTTTTTACTATCTAGGTGTTGGTTCGTACCCTGACCATTCGCCTCGTCCTCTTCCCGTTCGTACGTATATTTCTTGTCCCCTGACTTCTTGTTCCCTGGCTCAATGTGTCCCCTGACTTGTACCCTGAATTCTAATCCTCTAAAAAATTTAGTTCGAGATTTTAATGTTTTATTTAATAGTCATGTTTTACTTTGCACGAAAGTTGTGAAGCTTTGCCAGTATATGTCGTCAATGCCATACTCTTTTTTAGTTTTTTGAAAAATTATTCTTAAGCTACCTAGTTATTTACGTAAACTTTTTTATCTGAATACTTGCTACAAGAAATATTGAATATTGTTGATTGAGGCTTCCGTTCCTTTATACTACAAGCTATCCAATCGGAAGTACAATTATTTTAACATACATCGAAATGCTTAGAATTTCGTAAAGTAAGCTCTATCGATACACATGCTTCGTTGTCAACATATAATTACGCTGTTACTCAGTATCGTATATTGAACAAAATCTCGATGAACATAGAAATTTTTTGGGTACGAGAATTCAGGGTACGAGTGCAAACAGTAAAGAGTGGGGTCAGGGGACAATAAGTCAGAGCACGAATAAATCCATGGGATGAAAAGTCATGATACAAGAAGTGGAGTCAGGGGGCGAGAAGTCAGGGTACGAATGGAGCCGTGGGACAAGAAGTCAGGGTACGAATTGGGGGAAGGGGTACGAACGGGAAGGGGACAAGTGTTCAGGGTACGACTCGGGTGGGTATCTTTTCTTAAAAGATGAGAAACTGTTGGGTTGATTTCGGAGAGTGTAGGTATATTTTTAAATAAAAAGTGCGAGCTACTTACCTACTTTAAAATTTGTGCTGGTTACAGGATATAATGATATTACCTTTAAGTATTTAATTAATGTCCCTAGGAACTAAATTAAATGTCTACATAGTGCATTAATCAATCACCTATGGTGTATTAAAAATATACTATAGTGGTTTAATTAATATCCCTAGGAGATACAAAAAGTTCCTGGTTGTGAGGTAAATGAAATACCTATAGGGTTTTGCTAATTAATTAATGCTATTATGCGACTAGACTGACATGTATTTCTACCATAAGTTGTGACAGAAACAAAAGTACACCGGCCATAGAAAGGCTTGACATTGTACCACTTTTGCTTTTGTAAGTGTGAAGGCTGTTCAGAGCGAACGTTAGAAATTCATAATGCGCATTGTCTCAGTTTTCCAGTTTTCTAAATTGCATTTACCTCGATTCAAATTTAGTTCCTTGTAACAGCGAATTTTTTTTGAAAAAGTGTTGAATATTGGTTTGTAGAGCAGAAAATCTAGAGTAAATTTGCGTTTTCAAAACCGTGATTTGGTTTCGGGCATTTAAAATAAACGTAATCAAAAGAACTGAAGAAAAGATACGAAAATTTTTTACACCGTACACAGGGTGGCCCACGTAAATATCCCGATTTAAGATTATTCGTACGAGTTAAGTACAGCGTACATCTCAAGATCATAACGATCTTAACGAGGTGTACACTGTTTGATAAAGAACGTTCTAAAATTTTGGTTGTACTTTCTTTCCCTTTGGTTGACACCTTAAGCTTGAAAAAAATTGGAACAAATCGGCTTTATTTTCGTGGTTTTTAAAAAATAATTTGGAGCATTCTGGATTCATGTTCATCCTTACATTTTTACCCTTAATATGCACCTTAAGCTTTGAGGATGCTGACTCAAAATTTTAGCGAAATAAAAATTTGTCCTGCGTTATGCGACCCGGTTTGCTTTTGTTATGACGGAGGGGTAAACGCGCTGCTGGAGTTACTGAAAGTGTTAATTGGGTCATGTATGGGTAGAATGAATCACTCAAATGACCTGAATTGAAAAATCCGCGGTATGATAAAGTCAATTTGCATTAAATGTCTACAATACTCCCCAGTTTACAAATTCGGTGTAATTGTATCATTTCACCAAATGACCGAAAACGACGAGTAACTTTAGCAACACGCAACACTCTTGTGGCACAATAATGTGAAACCGTGATACGTAATACAGAAAATTTTTTTTTTCGCTAACATGTTGAGTCAGCAAGCTAAAAAAAGCTTCACGAGCAATTTAGAAGTGATGGGTTTGCAGAAATATGATTCAAACAAACTCGAAAATTATTTCGTTTTTAAAAAGCGCGAGAAAAGTGCAGATTTGTTCCGATTTTTTTCAACACAAAAGTGTCAACCAAAATGAAAGAAGGTATGCATCAACGTAAATTTTAGAAAAGTCTCTATCAAACAGTATATAGCTCTCGTTAAGATTCAATGAGTACGAATACGTAAAGAGATCGTACGAATAAAAAATTGGGCCATCCATGTGGTCCACCCTGTATAATTTCAAATTAAGCAACCTAATAAAGCATTTAAAGGTGTGTAATATTGAAGAGTTGTCTGTCAAAAGGGACTTAGTCCATTTGGGGTAATGAAAGAAGAACCAAAAAACTGTCGACGGGTTTTACTCTATTTAACGAAAATTGCCTTTTTGATGATTTTTTTAAATAGTGGCAATGAGTTTTAATTGTTATTTTGGCTAAAGCAACATCTACCTCGTATGGTTCGATTGCACTAATTATCTCATTTTAACCAAAAAGGGAATTAGTCCCTTCTGCCACATTACTCTTCATAATACCTATCTGGTGTCTTTGGAATCTTTGAAAACCCCTCGATATATTTAATTTTCCTAACTCGGTGCATCCGGGAAATCAAGGTGACCGAGACCACCAAACTTTGTAGCACATCAATATGTGTATGCTTGTTTAAATCTCCGTAATTTTCTAATTGTCCTCGGCCGATGCCATGCATCGACTTTTTTTGATAGCGAAAAATTGGCGTTTTTTATTTTTTTATTAAATCTGCATCAAAAAAGGTGATTTGGACTCAAATATCAAATTTGACACTTTTCCCCATCAGGGGTAAGCCTCGGGTCTAAATCGTGTTTACTACCACTGTTCTCCCGTCTGTGTTGTCCACAATTATGCTTCGATTTCCACCAAATGTTTTCTGTACATACACGGCCGAAAAAGACTAAGGTATTCCGAAGGATTTTCGAAAAAAATTAAAAATGGGCTTAAAATTTATTTTCAAAAATTACCAATTTTGAAAATTTTGCAATTTTTATTTGCGCTCCAATTTTGTTCAAACTGATTTCATTACGTGCGGAAAAGCATTTAAAAACTTTTTTGACTCTACAAAAATTTTGATTTGACAACTTAGTTTCGTGTTAAGGACATATAAGTCAATCTCCCCGTAATTAAATTGAGTATTGAATTGACGCACTTTGTAAAAGTCAAAAAAGTTTTAGACCCGAGGCTTATCCGTGATGGGGAAAAATGTCAATTTTGATATTTGAGCCTGAATTATCTTTTTTGATGTAGATTCAATAAAAAATTACAAAAACGTCAAAAAAGTTTTTCACTGTCAAAAAAGTCGATTCCTATGCACGGAATAAAGGCTCTAATTTTTTATTTTCCTTGCCCCGTGTTACCGAAAGAGTCTAGGAAACCCCCTAATTTTTTTAACTTCCCATGCCTTATGCCTTTGAGAATGTCTCGGACACACCCTATTTTATTATTTTGCTGATCCTGTTTCTATGAAAAAGTCTAGGACACCCCCTCATTGTTTTTCCTGACCCAGTGTCTTTGTGAGACCAAGACACCCCCAAAAGTTTTGATTTTCCTTGCCAAGTGTCTTTGAGGGGGTCTTTTTCATTTCCCAGGCTATTTGCCTTTGAGAAGATCTCGGACATCCCCTATTTTTCCCTGGCGCTGTGGCTGAGGGGGTCTTGAACACCCCCTAATTACGGTCGGTTTTAACGGAGAATACCGTTTCAGGCTGTGCCTCAGACACCCCTCCTATTTCCTATTCTAGACCTCAAACGTCGACATTTTTATTACACAAAAACCTTAATGCGTGCCTTTGTTAGGGGGTATTTTGATTTTTTAATCCGGGGTTCATACCCTGCCGGCTTGCGGCTAGCAGGGGCATCGTGCTTGGGGTCTTAACCTGGAAATTTTCCCAGGGGGGGGGTGTCCAATTATTAAAGGGGTTGTGGTTTCAGGCTATGACAGAATTACTCCGGACTGATTGTAGGGTATGCCACATATTTTTACGAATTTGTGGACTAGGGCGACTTAAGACGTAGGTACGGAATATAGTGTTCATTTTTATAGAGTATAGACGATTTCTGTGGCAATCCTATTTAATATAACGTGCACACAAAGCAATTTTTCAAAAAGTCGTCTATACTCTAAAAAATGAATATTACCTTTCCAGTGACTGTGTTTAGAATCACGAGGGGCAGTATTTTAAAGAAAAATCAGTGGTCATATATTGGACACTTAAGTTGTTTGTATATATGTAGATGGGGGTCACCTTTAGAACCCAGCTATGTCCCATATAGGGCTTTGCGCCATTTTCTGATTTTTTTTACCTTTCCAATTCCAATATAACCCCATATCACCATGAAGTTATAACACCCACACCCTTGAGTTTTTTTCTACTGGTAAAGGAATGGATGGCGATCATTTTTATGTGTCATGGTCTCCTGCGTTTCTTTTGGCTCGGAAGCTATAGCTTCCCAAACATTGACTTTGATGGGCTATGTCACCATTAGGCGCTCTCCCCCTAAGCATTTTGGAGTAGCAACCCACTATTTTATTCAAATTTCCTAAATATCTTGTTTTTCCTATTTGGGTTTCTCTATGTGGATCCCTACCTTCTTGAATTCTACAAAATTCAACAAAACGGTTATTGATTCAAAGCACCCACATCTCCCGTACCAATTATAGTAAAATGTTGTGTATCAAGAAATTATAATATTCAGCTGTACCTATATATTCTAATTTCACTCATTAGGAATGTTTTAGTATGTATTTAAGTACCACTCACAATCAAGTTTTAATAATTGTATGTTTTTTATTGCAGGGAGGATAAAGCCGTATGGACGGAGATTGGGAGAGAGATGACTGACCTGACCTAATTATCCGTCATTGCAGTTCACATCAATACTTTTGATTGACCTGAGGTATCTGAACTTTGTTGAGCAATTCGGAATGTTACAAATCAAGTCAAATGTATTAGTTCAAAATTTTCCGAAGTATTTTGACTGATTTTCGCATTGTTTTGCTTCACTCGAACATAACATTTAAAAACATTGTTTTAAATATTTTTTATTGTTAGATACACAAGAATCGAAATGGAAATTATGTTGTGTATCAAAGTTAATTGCGATTCGTAGACCCATATTGTGAGCAAGGATTTAGTTGTAGTAAGAAGTTTGCCCGAAGTAGTTTGATTGATAGTGTAGGTTTCATCTTTGTTATTATTTACAGGTGCTTCTGCCAAGAAGATGAATACCTTTAGTGATGCGGATATTCAGTCCGCACTGAGACTAAATCCAAATCCAGTTAACTATCACTTGGCCGATGTCGCTATAAAATCTAGTCGTGTAGCAATTCAAGTTTCATCGAGCATCGTTTTCATTATTGTCTACTACCACATGAACTATCAAACTATACATCCTGGTCCAGTTTTGGTGACTACGCTTCTTACCAGTGTGTGCGGATATGTCATCTACCATCTATCAAACGCGGAGAATATTTTTCAGCAATTCATCGGACTGATTATTCACGCGCCGAAGGAACATGTGCGGGTGGCTGTGGTCTACTTAGTGTTTTCTTACCTGCTTGCTCCTACTTTGAGAACTCTTACGGATACTATCAGTACAGATACAATTCATGTCACAGCTGTCTTCATGTTATGTCTGCATTTAATAACCAGTGATTACGGGATGAATGGTTTTATGGTATCGAAACCAATCTCCGTGAACGCAGCCATGATTGGTTCGATTTTCCTTGCTTCCCGTTTAGACACTGATTGGCATTCAATTGCGCTGCTAACCTTTGCCATTCAGACGTTCATTTTATTCCCTATTTTTGCTCCCCTGATTCGAGAATCGCCTATTGCTCTCTCCGCAATCATTTTAGTATCAGCAATGGTTTCAATAACCGTTTCATCAAATTTATTCCTTGCCTATACGATTCTTATGTTTGTTGTAATCGTCGTCTGCCCTGTCATATTTGTTGTTTCCAGTGGATTTAAACGAAATATTTATGGACCATGGGATGAAGCTATTCCCGAAATTAAATATAAATCTGAATGAATACTTACTTTAAATGTGATTGGCACATGCCTAAGTATATTATATTAGATACCATTTGAAATAAAAATGAAGTATTAAGTACTTGATACTAGCGTTTTATCCTCGTCCTCGCATTCAAACGAGTAATTTGTTTATAATACAGACCATAATTTTGTATTTTGTATTCCCAGTACAAACTAAAGCGTTAGCTAATTATAATATTTCACGCCAGAAAAACTTCATTAAGTCACCGTTACACAACTGTAATAGCCTCATGTCTCAGTATACATTGCAAAACCTTTTTTACCTACAGTTATAATAGCTCAATGTCACTTCTCATATACTGTTAATCTTTAAGATCCATGAAGATGATAATTATGTATTTGAAATTACTAAATAAATAAAATAAATATTTACATTTTAAGATTTTAAACATTTAAATTTAAACATTAAATTTAAAAATTAGTACCTAATTTACTTACTAATTAGTGCTGGAATTAGTTTAGGAAGCTGTAGAAAATATAAACTAGCCAAACTACTCTTGACATGCTTCGGAGAGAGAATCGAACAGATGTTAACTTCTCACATTCCGCACTACAATCTTCTTGCATACATTCTCCTGGCTCAATCCTCTCCTGGGGTTGCCCGCTAGTGAATCCACTACCTTTTGACCGGACTCCTCTTTGCACACTCTTCTGACTGGATTCCAGAACTAAGTTACACTTATCTCGCCGTCAATACGCTTTTACACTTGACATGACGATCAAAAGAACTTAGAACCAGACCCAGAAGATACAGTTGTGCTCCACTCTCCACTGTATTGTGGCAGGGAGACGACAAAAAAGGGTTTCATATCCAACCAACAAATCCAGTTGACCTTACTTCCTGGGAATGTGCTGGTGCGATTGTGATGTGATTCTTAGCATGGTGGCCATTCGCAGTCGCTGGAGTCGTCCTGTTCTAAAGTCTCACATAAATTTCTAACACGACAACAGCAAGCCAAAGTCCGAGAGAGTTTCAAAGCTGTAGCAATAAGGAAAGAATAAGTATGACCAGCTAGTATGTGTATTGTATGCGTATATTTGAGTTAATAACATTTTCCCTTTCGCTCGTGAAACTCGGACTTGAACCTTTCTTTCTCCTTTTCCCTTTCTTCCATTTTAACTTGATGTCTATGAGACTGTCTTTCCCTCCCACACGTTAAGTCTTGGACTTGACTTGGTCCTCAGTTCCTGAGTCATGATGTACGGAGGAAAGAGGAAAAAGAAAAAGTTGCTTTGTCTCCACTACTCCACTCCCATTAAATGCAACTCAACAAATAGATCGGAAAGAAAGAGACTTTGTGAGAACTGAGAGTCAAAAAGTGGAACGACATTTTGCTGTTGCAATTACAAGAAATTAGGTTTTGACCCACAGACTTGTTACTCTCGTCTTAATTGTCTTAATATAGATATACCTACCTATCGCATCTAGACCTATACGAGCATACTGCGTCTTATTGCAACTACAAACATTTTTTCCCTCACTCTCCTCCAACTAATTCCCATAAAAGCTTTCCTATGTTTTTTAATAAATACTTATGAGCTATATAGACCGGACCTGGAGACTGACCAGCACCAGCACCAGCATCAGAAACAGGACCAGAGCAGGACAAGACAAGGATCAAACAATCCGTCGTTCCTCTACATATCTGCCTACTAAAGCTAGCCAACGTATAGACCACACAGAGTGTGCATACCATATTAGTATGTGGTAGGCCTCCCGCTCCTTTGAAGAAACATTGTGTGTGGACGCAGGGACTGGTTCTGGTTCAATTACTATTACTAACAATGCCGGTATATACACATAGCTATAGACTATTAGTCACACAGTTGGTGTATGGTCAATGCACCGGTGCCCTGTGCCTGTGCCATGTCCTTCCTGAATTACCAACAACTCTGAAATGTCCACTGAATCGTTTCAACTAATCGTAGCTCCTAAAACTTTATTATTTTTCCAATTTCAACTTCACGCAGTACTGAACTTTTGTACAGCCGACTCAAAACTATATTATACGTGCTACATACGAGGGAGATGGCGGGACCCTAGCATGGGTTCTGGTTCAGGAGGATCCTAATGGACCAGACCTACTTACGATTAGACGTACATAACCAGCTCACCATATATTTATGTCCAAAGGTTGATTTTAGATTTTCTCCCTACAGGTAGAGGCAGATGCCGAGGCCGATACTGCTTCGTATAAGCACGGTATTGAAATTGTGAGTCAGCATTGAGTACTTTTTCTTTCCTTTCCATCCACATTCCTCTGTTTCCATTTCTTCGCGTACAAGTACAACAAAAGTGCCTCCGTGTCTTTATAAAGGATTCTTTCTTTCTCTCTAATTCCGCTACCACACACACACACTGCCCGGTGCCTTACAAGCCAACCATGGACATGGCTGGCACGGCCGGAAAGGAAAAAGGAAGTGAGACTAGTTAGTGAAGAAAAAGGAAAAAGAGCTTCAAGATAGTTGATTTGGTTTCGTTTCGTTACTTTCCCTTTCCTCCTTACCTTTTCGACGAGATGGAGGAGGAGGCGGAGGTTCGGAGGAGGAGATGATGAAGGAACTGAGATGAGATGAGATGAGGGAGAAAATAAAGGAGAACCGGAGCACATACGAGCATAGCCGTGCATGAATAGTTCCAAAGCAAAGGTAGGAGTGTATATTGCGTACGTGCAACTGTAACATATTATAATATAGATACTGCTTAGCCGAGGATGGAAGGTTATAGTATGAAGAATCTCGTGATTTACTGGAAATAAGGTAGGACGAATGAATGCCGTGCAAGATGACGCTTAATCTTGGCTTGGCTTGGCTTGGCTTGGTTTGGCTTGGTTTGGCTTGGCTTGGCTTGCTGTGGCTGTGGCGATGGAAGCGTGGCTCTCTCGGTCCACTGGCTATAGCTTCACTTACACTGTGGAAAGGTGGACACTGCATTAGGTTCGGACACTTTCGAGTGAACAATGAAGGAAGACATAGTTTGCCCAGTGAATAGTGTAAATGGGCGTGAGAGATTTATGGAAAAGAAGAAATCCAATGGCTACACACTACACAAAAGTATATACTTGGAAAACAACTATCAACTATGTGTATGGGATGTGGATGTATGGCAGCATCTGAATCCAATGCCACAATCCCACCTTCCTTCTTACTGCTCTCTACCTACATTCTCGGCATTCGTCGCTGGTCGCTGCCCTGTAGCCAGAGCTAATAGGTCTAGTCTACGCTACCCATTACCTCCATCCCCCTGCATATATCTAATTCTATAAATACCAAAAACAAACATTCTGCCCCACGAGGAGGAAGAGGAAGGAGAAGACGAGACGACGAGGGCAAGCTACATACATACACACACACAGTGGAAAACGGAAGGAGTGAAAGAGTGCTCTATAGATACATCCATGTGTTGAGAAAGCCAAAGCCAAGACGAGGAATTCAATACGGTTGACTAGACCATTTCAGTTGTGTTGCAGTTGGATTTGGATTTGGATTTGGACTTGGACTTGGACTTGGACTTGGTTGTAGAGTTGGCTCATTCGTTCCTGGGTTGTCGGTGGGTGCAGGTTGGTAAGTTGAAATAAAGAGTGGAACAGAAGAATGGAGAGAGCTCTTTACAAAGAGTCGTGATGAAAGTTGACGCGGTAGGCGAAAACCTCGAGTGATTGATGGTCCAGCGATTCTCCCTCCTCTCGTAGCAAAAGCAACTACACACACACACACACACACAAACAACGCATATGTACATTGCACACCATGTAGCTCCATGCTCCGGTGAATGTGGATGTGAATTTCTCTCTCCTCACAGCTTCCATTCTCCTCTCCTCTCCACCGATGCGATGCAATGCGATGCTCCCTATCACCCAAAATCCCTTGTACTTTCCTCCAAGAAAACAAACAAATAACCATTGAAAAAGCCAAGACCAAAAACTAAACAAGACGAGTGTGTTGACCGACAGCACTGTCGTCACGTTCACCTTCACTTTCCGACGGAATAACTAGTTTTCTCATCCCAATATCTGTATGTAGGTCGGTCTCGGTTTGGATCCTTTCCTCGGTTTGGTTACTCTTGGTTTTGGTATTGGTGTTGGCTGGAGTTGGAAATGATGGGAGTCTGTGTTGTGTGCAGGGCTTGGAGTCAGAACCAGAGCCAGAACAAGTTGTAAGGAGAGAGAAAAAAGTGTAGAAAAAGACAAGGGTAAGCACATATAGTAGTATTATTAGGAGACGATAGAAGACAAGTGAAAATCTGTTGGATACACATACACAGTCTTAGCCTGAGTGAGACGAGGAAGGCAGCTACATATAAAGTCCACTGAGGAATCACCACAATGTTCATGTATACATACTAGGTACATACAGGCAGGACATGGCATAGGTGCTGGAGTAGGTATTTATATTAGGCTGAGACGGGTTGTTGGCAGTTGGTCGTTGGTCGTTGGTTGTTTGGTGGCGGTCGTGACTGCACTGCATGGGTATAGGTTACTTTGACTCTGACTCTGACTCTGGCTCTGGCTCTGGTTCTGGCTCCAACTCTGACTTTGACACTGACCGTACATATGGGATGTAGGAAATGAAATGATAGTAAGATACTGTGGGTAGTTTGGAATAAAGAAGTTGAGTTGAGAAAGGAAATTGGCTCTCTTCAACCACACACTTGTGTTTCCACGACTCATCCCATGTAATGTTTGGTCTTGGGCTTTTTCCGATGGCAATAATTGTATTGAATCGGCTCACCCATGTGCTATCACCACACTCTACTCTCCTCTCTCCTCGCCCACATTACATCTCCATCCGTTTTCCTATTCCCATTTCATCTCTTGGTGGAGAGAGACGAGGCATAGAACTCTC
>JAAXYX010005116.1:0-11333 GCA_036851915.1 Ptenothrix huangshanensis | reverse complement strand
GTTTAGTATTTGATGTATATTGAGAATTTACTTTTTTTAAAAAATTGAGACTACGCTGTGAAAACTAAACAATCTTAGCACAGATGGAAATACATGTAAAAGGCCATGCAATGATATTTATTTTAATATCTTTAAATTGTTAATTTTTTAGGCACGTGCTTCTTATGTTTAGACTATGGAGCTTATTCACGATGTAGAGATATGTATACTTAACCCAACTTTCCAAAAAAAAGGCTTTCCCAAGGTGAAAACGATACATGAATTGATGGAAGGAAAACTGCACACATTGGAAGATCTTAAGGCATTAACTACAGAATATACACAGGTACTCGTGTTCAAACTTAAAACGCTTCAAACGAGTTAATTAGTTCTTAAAAGCCGTGAGGCTATCAGAGAGGTAATAAATCTCCAGCACAGCTAAAGTAGGAAAGTTGTTATACGTGTTTTGGTTCTCTACATGTAACAAAGTAAATACATCGTAGGTGCATGCAAAATAAATGATTTTGCAAAGAAAGAAAAATGGATAGCGCATTTTGCACCGTAAACAATTTTGTTGAATATTCAAACCTGTCCCACTATGTACGTACAACTACATGCTCTAGTTTAGGTTTCCAAACATGCATGCATCTCTGGAAAATGCGCACCACTTCTGACTTGAAATAAACTGCTGTTATAAATCCTATCACGACTTTCATTAAAGTTACTAAAATCGAATTACCAAAAGGTCGTAAAATATTATGAAAAAACGTTGGGTAGAACTTGGAATTTAGAGTGTGATTAACACATGATTAATTAATGCGATTAAGAATTATGACTTCGTGGCATACCAACACCAACGACAGCGAAAGCGACAAGGGAAACGACGAATTATTATTAAATGCATATTATGTACATTTAACACATGATTAATTAATGCGATTAAGAATTATGACTTCGTGGCATACCAACACCAACGACAGCGAAAGCGACAAGGGAAACGACGAATTATTATTAAATGCATATGTACATGTAGTCGTTCAAGATGTATAATACGCCATGCGGAATGGAAAGATGTACATCCATGCAATGCAATATATCCCGTTGGAAAATGTTTTCCCTAAAATGAGAGTGAACGGAGAAAGAACCTGAAGTCCAGCTTCCTTGTATGTACACTGTAAAAAAAGAATAATCTAATAACTCAAATATGTGCATCAAAAACTGTGTTAACCTGCGTATGTTTGGTAACACCGTAAAGGTACATCTTACTTGCTATCTTAAACCTGAAAAAACGCATCTGCGACTGCAAATTTTTTTTCCGTTTCAAAACATTTCAAAATTTCTTGTTTTAACGATTTTCAAACGTTTCAAATTTTTCTGTTTTAAATGTTTCAAAATTTCCTTTTTCAATAATTTTAAAACCTTAAAAAATTTTATCTTTTAAAAAATTTAAAACGGTTTCGAATTTCATATTTTAACCATTTTGAAAGTTTGCAAAATTTTGTGTCAATTATTTTTGAAGTATTTAAAAAGTATGAAAAACTTTAAAATTTATTAAGTGCGTCGTAAACGCATTCAAAATGCAACTTGGTGAGATGAGCTTTAGATGAATTTGAGAATGGCAATGATTGAATTCGCATCCTAATTGCGTTTACAATAATGCTAAATTCGAGAAGGTTTTATGCATTTTAGATACATCAGCTTCTACGATGTACATACACAAGATTTCATTACTCATTTTCCTACTGCAGGTATTTGATCATGCATGGGTAACTGTATGCTCAAGTACATCTAGGAGAGATGAAAATAAAGAGAAACCCAATTTCACCAAACGCAAATATTTTTTCCATCCATAAAATTTTAATTGAAGATAAAATGATGTTCACATTATAATGACAATGATGACAGTTGACATCGTTACAATAATTATAATATTTTGATCATGATTTTAACCACTTTTCACTTTCTCTCTTGCTTGTATGTTTATATAGGCATGTCATTAAGTGTATAATTATGTAATGTGAGGTCTGTTGATGATTTCTTTTTACTTGTAATTGTATTTGCAGTGTAAAAATTTTTGATTTGAATTTTGACCACTTTTCATGTTATTATATTCACTTTTAGTTTCACACACTTGCTCCTTCATTTCGACTGGAGTGCCTTTTAACTTTCTCCTTATCATTATTATCATCAGTAATGTCATAATCATACACAATCAATTCAAGGTAATTCAGTAAGTACATAATTCATATGATGAACCAACACATAACACATTGTAACAATTTATTACGTAATTAATTAATTAATTAATTTCTTAATTATACACGTACTAAAACATACAGACATAACTCATCTAAATCCAAATTCATATTTTATTGTAATCCAATTTAAAGGAATGTACGCATACTAACATGGGAAAGATAATTAATTATATATTGACAGAAAAGGTATCTGCATATCTCCACGACGTTTTTCGTCTGCCGATGCAGGATTGCTGGGCAGTTGTAGCAACAACAACAATATCAATCTTATAGTTAGTAGCAATGATTATTTCCAAATTACGATTAATAATTTACCGACGAATGAAACCCCCTTCACATGATTACATAATAGGGGTAGGTAGCTTGAAAAGTTTAGCATTTCAACTCTAGCCATAAACCTGTCTCACACTTGAGTGACCGATGGTTAATGGTAGTATCTTGGAACGAGTAGTCAGTGAAAATGTACAACGGATATATGTAGAGTACAATGAGCTGCTTTAGCTTTAGCTACATTTAAATTTTGCATGGATAATGGATGACAATTTGCTTGTTCAAGAAATTGATTATTGATGGCCATAATCATGATGATAATTCGCATTGCTTTTACACGGAGTATTTATGAAGGTATTTGTTTATATGATTACTAATATATTCATATACCATTTTCACTTGAATGTGCAGAGCTGGATTTTTCCAAAGACAATTGACAATTGACAGTTGATAATTTAGTTGATATAGCGTATTTTTAATATTTGCAAAATATCTTTTCCCATGCTGTGGTATCTTATGATGTATTATACCCCTCACATATACATACATACGAAGGTTAGGTATATAATGGTTGGTAAGTATCTTGATTCGTGATGGTTTTCATAATCGACCTGACAATGACAATAAACGTGACATGATTGAATGAATGTAGGAGTAGAGTCGACAGTGTAAGAGACATGAGACTGTCACTGTCACATTCTCATTTTATAACATACGCAAAGTTTCATTCAATTCACTTCAAGATCCTATTCAAGTGGATAGAAGGTTTGAGGTGTTTGTATATGAGCGCAGGTATGTCTAGGTACGTTGGCAGAATTGTACAATATTATGCGGCTGCCTGAATTGTGAATGCTAAATAAATAAAGAAGCGAGCAGTTTTGCTTATGTTGATGTTGGTTCGTATTTCGGCTGCTGCTGTTTCTCCTACTCTTGTTATTGTTATTACTCTTACTGCTAATGCTGTTGCTATGATTACTCTCAACGTAGGTACTATCAACCTACATACTTAGGTAGATTGATGTTGTTCAAGTAAAATGTCATTTCAGTTGCTGCTGCTGTTGTTGTTACGCAAGAATTGTGGAATGTCACATCATCAATTATTACTACGGAGGACTTTGGTAGTCTCGATCACACATACCCTATGGAAGCGAAACGAGGAACTCAAACTGGGAATAATTTAAAGCAAACAAATAAAGGAGTACCAGTGAAAACAGAGTTAAGGAAAGGAAGGGACTGAAGGAACGCAAATAGTAATTTCACAATGTAATGTAATGTAATGTACAATATAATATATTGGTATGTAAATGTTATCTCAGCATAAGTTACCGTACTCGTAACATTATATTTTAGTATTCTGAATCTGTAATATCTGGATTATGTGTTACTCTATCTCCCTATATAATTATATATAGTTATTATATGTAGTCTATAATATGTAATTAATTAAGTAATTAAGTAACGTTTACCAGTTCGGTATTCGGTTCCCCTCCTATTTTTTCCTGTATTAAGAATGCCATTTTATATCCACACATTATGTTCTAATTGTTTACTTTTTTGTTTCGTAAGGTTCTTGGTAGATGGCATTGGTAGAGTTTGGTATTAATTGGTTTCAAGTTGCATTCATATTCATCTTCAGCAATTATTTAAGGTATAGTAACTAATTAGATAAGGTGAGTTGAAATCGTGAAATTTCATTTACATAATTGTAATTTCAATCTGTTTCCATTCTGCATGTGTTTCTGTAGTGTCTTTTTGAAAAGGTATGTAGATGCCTATGCATGTACGGCGTTTTTGATAATTCACCCCTTGCCAATTATTGTTGGTTCAGGTTTCGATTTCCTTTGGTTGATTTTGAATTGAAACGATTTCACTCAATTGTTATTTTTTGTTTGCCTGATCGTTCTTTTGGTCTTCCTTTAAGGATTTTTAGTAGTGGTGGATGAATGATGGAAGAGTAAATTGTAATTATGATAATTAGGTATGTAGCTAAGTAAGGACCTAGTTGTATGTAGATGTAGCAGCTATATGTTGTGTCAACAATATAATTATATATAGTTATATCTTCTCACATGTAATTATATACATACACTGTCTGTTTAGATATTGATGCAGATTTTGGATCATGGATATTCACGTAGAACAATTAGTAGCTCTGTGTTATTTTAGTCCTTGTGGAATCAAGCTGGATTCGGTTGTTGTTATTTTTAAACTCACGACTCATGACTCATGACAAGATATACACTGTAGGTACATACATACATAGCTAGAATATCACTTCAAAGTGTGACGATGATAAGTTAGCCTTAATTTTCTGAACCTTTCCATTCTATTAGTAACGTGTTCCTTGATCTTGTCGTTCTATATCATGTAGTGTTTACTGCGGACCTAAATTTGTATACCTCTGTATGTAGTAGTTCCAGCTTTGAATCGAAAGGAAGGTAAAGGCAATGTCGATGGCAAAGGTAGAGGACGAGGAAAAGGTAAAGGTGGTAGGTGGGAAACATGATCGCGAACGTACGCAAGAACATCCATCCGTCTATCTATCCGTATATCCACCTTCTAATAAATAATTCATGGGCAACGGTAACAATCTGCTTCACTTTTCCATCTCCCTTTCCCTTCTTCCCTTTCTGCTATTTACCTCCAGCTTCTGATTCTGATCCTACTCGTGCAGATTCGACGCCTCTACTAATATCCCAGCTTCGCTTTTCCTGTGAATTGGAAATGGTGTTGAGATTAAAGTGAAACTAGGAAAAGAGAGAGAAAAAACTACCTGCCTGTCTGATCTCTGATCTGCTGCTAGACCTGCAATAGTATCGCGTCGTAATCGCAATCGCAATCCCAATCGCAATGCAATGCTTCATGGTTCCTGTAATTATTGTATGTCTAACTTGTTCCTTTTTTGGAGCCAGCCCTTCTCATTCTATTTACTATGTACATCTTTGATTTGGATTAGTTGTCATTAGTATTCGGAGTAGCAGACGTGAACGTCTGTTCACAGATTCCTGTAGGTAGTTCCTGGAATGTTTCCTTTCAGGATTTCCAAGTTACTATTAACTACTTCCCTCTCGTTCCTCCGTTACACTTCCCTGTATGACGTGGCTACCGGCTTCATTAATTGCTAATTAAAATGTTCAACCAAATTATGAAACGGAGCAAGTAAAGGTATGTAGGTACCTTCGTTATTACTTGCCTTAGTGTAACTTAAGCTGTGTTTTAACACATGTGTTGAGTATGTAGTCGGACAAAATAATATTAGTATTAAATACCAAAGTCAAATATGTACCTACCTATGTTTTTTATGTAGACGAATGTTCATTGTAATAAAAATTTAATTGATGAGTTTAACCAAACAGTGACAGTATTTGGCTCTGGTAATCGCCAGTGTGTGTTTAATGTCCGTGTTAATGGTAGTGTTAAGGAATTGTTAATGTTTGTTGATGAAAGTGAGAGGAGAGCAGTAGCTACGGTGTCATAGTCTACAAGGATAGTTATTACAATTGCACACGACACACCTTCCCTTCCTTTTCAAATATTGTTCGAGTGAATCGAGTTGTTTTTATGACGAAAGAGACAGCTGTCATCATGTTTACCTTTCTACGAGCACAATCACAAGTACAAGTGCGATAAGGTTTCATATAATTGACGATTGACCATTAATGATGACCATTAATGACAAAGTGTCTTTTATCAGTGGGTATACACTCCTTATCATTGGTTCTATGGAATGCAATTGTATGCAATTGGATACATGTATGGTTGGTAGGTAGGTAGGTATATAATCGTAGGTATTTATATAATCATGTAATATACATATAAAGAGATATTAGTTGAAGAAAAGTTGTTTTCCTTGTTCTTGCTAGTCTAGCTGGTTGATAGATACCTTAGTTGATTTACTGAGATAGATGTCTTTGACTTTGACTACAGGACTACATTTTTATGTATGTAATTGTAGATTAAGGGTAGATAGATAGTTAGGTAGGTAGGTAAGGTATGTATTAATTATGAATAGGCAGGTAATATGCGTGAGTTGTGTGTTAAAATTCGATACTAAATTCTGTTTTATATATTTATATACATTAAACATGTATATAATTATTACATTATCATAATGAAATAATGCTTTAATTGTATGTACCTACGACTATGATTACATATATCGTGTAATTATCATACCGAAGGAATTGTGGGAAACTTTCTCCTTTCAAATCCAATTCAAAGTCGATTTTCTTTTAAATATTATAATTTAGAATTCAGTTTCAATTTCAAATTTTACCACTTACTGCACATCAGCCACTGCTTTATTATAATCATAATTAATTATAGATATATTATACTTATATAGTTCTGTGGTTAGATCAGAGTTCATCAAGATTTTACTTTTACCTTTACGCTATGTATCTTTTTTAAATAGTATATCGATAAATTCATTATTACTCATATACTTTATCTTAAAGTGCAATGTCAGGTAGGTGTGTTCAAGAAGAAAGTGGAAATACGTTTTATGTGGTCCAGGAATAAATCCCACGGCTTAGATAATTATCGTTTTAGCAATTATTATTACTAGAACCATTTTGTCATGCGATGGATGATGATGTATGGTGATGACGGTGACGGTAGTCAAGTATATTTCTTGGCTATTTTCCCCATTTACCGACCAATACCGCTATTAATGATCATAACGGATTTTTATAGTTACGCATGGTCACGGTGAAATTAGCCTTTCCCATTTCAACTTTACATACACCTACCCTTAATGCACTCAAGCAGTGAAGTAAATGTAACCCCTTTAAACTTATCATTATCAATTTTAATGTTTTTATGCGTAGTATGTATGTATGTATGTATATCTGTAAGTAATAGGTTATTTATTCTTTAATCTTTTTTTACCGTCATTTTAGATTTTATCATCATGTTTCTTTTTTCTCAACTGACTTTATTTTTTTCAATTATTTTCTTACGTTTTCCCTCCTCCTTCTCATGTGTGACTGGAAATGGAATTAGAATTGGAATTGGAAATTGGAACAGAGCTCGATCATTCATCACCCTCATTTGCTTCATCCGTTTTTTTAGGCTTTCTTACAGCATGACCACGGAATTGGGCTTGAATTTTGGTTGCTGCTTTATTCAAATCTGGATCACTCAAATCTATGTCCAGTTCTTCTTCTCCTCCTTCACCGCCACCTTCGCCACCACCCTCAGCCCCTTCTTCCGCTGGAGCTTCCTCACCGCCTTCCCCCTCCTTTTCCTGTGCAATCAAACAAGACGCTCAATGAAACAAGTTATTTCCGCATTTTCAAATACACTACAACGCTACGTTCAGCATCAAATAATTATATATTTACTACACGAACACATTTTCCAGTTCCCTTTAGACTTGAGACGCTTTTAAACTACAGTACAATGAAATTCAATAAAGCTACCTACTGCAATACTCATGTGTCTCTTATTGTATACAAAATGGTCTCACTGGACTTTGGCTAGGACAAAAAGCCAACCACACTGCACCACACCATACCATACCATACCACACCACACCAGACGAGACCAGACCAAACCAGACCAGGCCAGATAAAAGGACACCACCGCAATAGTAAATCTTTCATTTCAATTCACTTAAGACCTCTTATAGACCAAGACGTAGAACATAATAATATTGCTGTGCCAGGTACCTCCGCTCCCACACATGTACCTAATGTTTGTGCTCCCAATCCACCACAGTAAAAGGCAACAGTACCGATGTACAAACGTATTGAAAGATTCATTGAGGAAGGAACTGAAGTCGAGAGGCGGAAAACGAACGACTAAGTAAGGAGAGAGAGAAAAGGAGAGTGAAGCACATAACATTGAACGAAAGTCAAGAAGAGGAAGGGAAGAAATAAGGAAAAAATAGAGACATAATATGGAATGGTATTGAAGATCGAAGTCATAACGTCTCACTTCACCAAATAAAAGTATGAAAGTGTTGCTCTTAAATAAAGTCAAGTCAAGTACTGTAAAGCTGGCAGAGAAAAGTCAAAGTGGCTATCGTGGCAATTGCCATTAGTATCGTCATCGTCATCGCCATCGTCATCGCCATCCGCCTATAGTCGTTGGGTTCCCTCGTTAGGGTTTAGAGGATTGAGGAACATCCAACGTTTTCCCCATGCTATTTTTTTATATAGCGTCTCTCTCTTATTGCCTTTATTGCTATTATTGCCATTACTTCCATTGCCATTACTGTCGTAGGCTTACATGTAGGTAGTAGGAATTCACGCTGTCTTCCACTTCTACTGCCTACTTAAACCACCGTATCGTATCACACCATACCATACCATGCCATGCCATGCCATATGTTAGGAGAACACTATGGTCATCATACTATTCTATACATCTCTCTTGTTCTTCCTTGTCCTCCCTCATCTGAAAGGCAAACCCAGAAACCAGGAACCAAGACCAAAAACCAAGACCCAAACAAATGCCCATTTGCTATATTCTCATTCGACGAATCCATTGTAATGCAATTGTTATGCGTTCTGGCACACACCCTCGTCTCTTCTCGTTCTAGTTTCGTATCGTATTGTTGTACTAGTCCCAGTCCTTTTCCAAACACCCATACTAAGCACTTAGTACAAAGACTTGAAATGTCTGCCTTCCTTTAGCAGCAGAAGCTGCAGTTTCACATCCCATACCACACGACTAGCAAACCCTCGTATGTAAAAATATATTAAGGTAATAATAATAATCCGTGTTTTTCCCAGAAACTTTCTTCCTGGTCGCTGTTCGGAATGGATATGTTATCAGAGAATGGAGAAAAAAACGGGAACAGAAGGGATAGCTCCAAATCAAGGAATGCAGCAAGCACTAACTGCTAACAGTTCTAACACCCACCCAATGTTAAAGTCAAAGTCAAAGCCAAAGCCAAAGCCAAAGCCAAAGCCAGGGCTAAGTCTAAGGCTAAAGCTACAGTGAACCCGTAAGAAAAGGAAATAAAAAGCACGTTCTTGTAAGAAAAAACGGAATAAAATATCTAAAAACACATTTTACCAATTGTATGGGGAAAATATTGTATAAGTAAGGGAATATACAAAGTAGGAATATCAATATTTCATGCTTATGCATTTAAAGAAATGCCCATAATATGCAGGCGCAGACATTATGGAATACTGATATGAGACATTATTTCGTGGGTTGTGCTGTTGCTCCACTGTGCCAGGCTCAATTGTATGTAGGTAATGTCTCGTATCTCGCACTCGTACTGTCTACGTCTTCCCTGGTTTCCTCCAATTTCCAATCTAGAGCAGACCAGACCAGGCAAGCAAAGATAGTTTTCTACAGTAGGTGCTGTGGCATGATACGGGAAGAGGAGGGATAGGGAAGGAAAGGAAATAATACAATGAAGGAAATGGAAATATAGTCATTTAAAAACAGTTGCGACAACCATACGGTTCACATTTCAGTAAGGAAAACAGTCTCATGAAATCCTAGTCGGAGATTTCAAAGTATTCCACTTGTAATAATAATGTACGGAGGTACCTTGGCACTCTTGGTTAGGATTCTCCACCAACTTTTCCACACACAGAGACACAGTTTATTATAGACTCAGAGACTCTTTCACTCGCCTCACACCACACACACTCATTCAATTGCTCTTGCCGTTGCTCGGTCTATTGTCGTTTTCACTACGGTGGCTACTCCAATTGTATTACTGTCTGTTGGTTGGACGACGTCAAGATGTACATAGAGCGGAGAGTGGAACATGTTGGAATTGTTAGACTTGGAAGGGAAACAACTTTCTCTCTTTTTTCCCATCAAATTTACAGCTGAGCACTGCTATTACATTGCATTGCATTGCACTACATCGCATCGTAGTCGAAGGAGAAGCAAGTCACAAACTGAGAGCATAACACTGTGTACTCCCGTTAGTTGGTTTTCTGGAAGATCTTGCTCCTGGAAGCTCGAAGCGTACGGTAAAAAATCTATCTGCATTTGTAGGCATTTGTAGAGCTGTAGGAAAACTATTTCTATGTCTGTGTGTCCAATCCTGTACACGGTGTAGTAGTCATGGTTCCTATTACTGTTACTCCTGCTCATGCTGATCCTGTGATGATGGCGCGAGTTGAGAGAACAACCAAGTGCATAGGTATATATGTAGGTACTTGGGAAAATAAAGTTGCCACGTACGTGTCTCTTCTCCATCTTCTTCCTCCTTCTTTTCTCTTTTCTTCCCTTCGTAAATTCGTATTCTTTAATCGTATTTCTTGTTGGGGACGTACTACATATACTGACTGTATGTGCTTTACCTAGTCTTGGGTTCGGAGGATGTTCTCTAGTGCTGGGAGCCTTTTCTTTTCTCTCTGTTTCTCTCTTTCTCTCCGAGACCTCCACTTCGTTTCCGTTCCGTTCTGTTTCCACAAGAGTAAATATGTCAGTTTGTATGCAGTCCAGAGAAAGATGGTAATGGCTACGCTGAGGCAAGGATGAGATCATCAACTATTCCATGGATGTCGAGCTCAATGAAAAGGTACATTTCTGGATCCAGGATTTCGTTTACAAGCATTTCCTCATTCTTCTCCATGGATGTGGATGTGGATGTGGATGTCGATGTCGATCCAGCATAACAGTGTACCGGTACCGGTAGTGGTTGCCGTAGCGGTAGTGGTCCCAGTCCCGTTACCAGCTCCAGTACCCGTACCGGTCCGTCGGTTCTCAGTTTTATTTTTTCCCTTCCTCTTTATTTTAGTCTAGTTGAGCTTTCGCAATCAAACCACTAGCACCACTATCCCCGGTAAAGTAAAGTAATGTGATGGGCTGCTTTCTCCATTTGGCTTGGCTTGGATTTTGCTC
>JAAXYX010005115.1:0-11334 GCA_036851915.1 Ptenothrix huangshanensis | reverse complement strand
ATAGTTAAAAATAAGTTAAATTTTGTGATTTATGTAAGATAAGTTCATAATGTATTTATGTGTTAAAGTCCCTTGCAGAAGTTTGGTCATTTGCATTTCTTATTTTTAATAATTACTTGTCGCCAGAAACCGACTATTTTGTTTTCGTATTCTTTTGTGCACGTGTTTTCGTTCTCAGCATTTTCTGAATGTAGTTTTTTCTGGTAGCCTCCAGACAACACTTATGTATTTTAAAAATGACCCATAATTAAGTAAAAAAAACTACATTTTTCTTTGAGTAGACCACTATACATACTTCTTAATGCGTTTGCATGCTAGATTACATGTTTTCCCATTTATCAACATGCAAAAATGAACCTTCCAAGCACATGACAAATACCACACGCGAACCACAAATTCGTCCAGAAGTTCATTTTTTGCAAGAAACAGGGATGCTTAAATTTAAAATTACATGAAAAAATAACGGGCTTCCATCTACTGAATCTTCATGATCCTCTTGATTTATTTCAGCCTCTAAGGTTGGATGATGCAATATGCATTTGTGGACACCGATAATGCCACTTTAGACGGATCTTTATTGAAGAATACTAACCAACCAATTAGATGTGTGACTAAAGACATGTATCATGTTCAAGATAGTGTATGAATATGTTTTCAAATATTTGATTGAATGAATGCGAGAGTGCATGATATTTTGTGTGTAAGATTTTATTATCCGGAGGTGCTGAGTGCTCAATAATAATTTTTAATTATATAATTATAGCAAGCAGACATCGTGAAATAGTTAAACCAAAACCAGCTAATGTGTGCAGCTTTTTGTCATAGTTAAACTTGGACGCTGCTTTTTTGTAAATCTAAGTATATCCTTTAAATAATATTTCTTACTTAATAATATTATTGTTTAATTTTAATATATTTTTAACAACATTATAACTGAAACTTAAAATTCTCCATCTGTGCGATATCATTATATTTTCGTCAGAATCACTAGTCAGCGATGTTATTCATTCCCGATCCGGTCTTCTTCACTTAGTCATCCAACAAATATTCTTCTAACTTGATCACCAACCAAAGATTGCATTCCCTCCACACAAGAAACACCACAGGTACGAATTCCGACATCATGGAGACATCATGATGGAAGCAGCTTCACCTAAAAATCAAATATGTTCCACAAACGCACGACAAGTGAACAACTTTTACCCACCAAATTCTTGATTCACTTCATGTCCTTGTCATTATTTGTAGTGCTTTTGCATAATACTAATCTGAGAATATACTTGCCAAAAGACAGAACAACTACATTTGCAAGCAGTCTAAAACAAAACATGTGAAAATAATTGGCAATGCTGAAAAAAAAACTAATTTCCATTTTAGTTATTGCGGTTGTTTTGAAAGCAGAAGAGGACAATAAACCAAGTCAATCAGCAACAGATAACGGGTAAGTCATCCTCAAAAAATTGTGCATATGAGATAAGCAGTTGTAAATTAATCTCAGAAAAGGTTTCTGTCAAAAGTCAAAAATAACAAAGGCGTGAAGGAACGAAAACGATAGGGATTGTTTACTTGTACTGCGTTGTCATAATTAAAACGATAAAAGGGCAAAGAATCTCCCAGCTGTTTAAATAATATCAGGTATGAAACAAAACAATTAGGTGTAAACTACTTGAGAAAAATTATACACTATACAGGCTCACAACCGCTCATTAATGTGAGAAACACTGAGAAGTATAATAGTTACATATACCTAAATGTTTAAAGTGCAGCCACCCTTTGACAAAGTGAATAGTGCTATTCAATCCTGTAACAAATTTTGGGACACGCGACACCATGTTATAAAGATTTATGAGTTCAGATCAACAAAACAGTAAGGTATCCATAAAGCAAGAAATGTAGCACATTAAATAATTAATCATAAAACTAATATTAGACACGAACCAAGACTTGGTATATACAATCAGCAATATAATATCGACTATGTACCTAGGTATCTCACTACTTACACATTTACGTAACGTTTAGGACTATCAACTACATAAAAATACGCAGCACAACGTGCACTAAGGTAAATACCGGAATTACTAAACAAATCGAAAAAAACATAAGAAAGTTGATGTAGGTTAAGTGTGTATACATAGATTTTGGATAATTATTTTACTAGTTTCTTCACCGAGAAGGAAACGCTGACGTCCAACGACACAACGACTGAGCACAAATTCCTACCTGCAGGAACTACCTCAGCAACCTGCATAATCTTGATAGAAAGGAACGCTTTAATCGGCTACATCAACATCGTCAACATCATTTTAATCATTCATAACCTACTAAAATAAGTTGTACGCTTGTACGCATGCAAAAAGGTCAGTAATTAATTTTTAGTTTGTACTTCTACAAATAATGCATCCATACCCGTTTTCACCGTTTCCATGAAAGTATTTTTAAACAGCGATACATACATACATAGGAAGTAAAGGTAGTACTTAGAAAGGATGTTCTAGTTGTTATTGTTAGACTTTTGAGGTACATGACTGACAATCATAGACAGAAATTGAAAGGAGGATAAACGAGCATTACCAGCACACTGCATATGTCAACCAATAACCAACACTTAATAAACTGTACTTACAATCATGAAAAGTTGGCAATAACAATGCAGTAATTACATGACAATAATTACAGATATAGAACACAGTAGTTTGTGGTGTAAGAAGTCATTTCAAGTTAAGCCTGTCGACCAGTATTTCGTTGGCAATTTGTATAAAATATAGAATTGAAATTGATCTAGACAGTTGTTACCAGTACCAGTATAATCACTTGAGTTTGAATAATGTGGTGTAGGTATCTTTTGTTATTACTAAATACACAAACCAACTGTTCTTTTCATTTTCTGTTATTTCTAAAGGATAAATGATAATACTACACTAGGTTATAATAATAGTAGCTGTGTATGGGGATGATCATTACTATCAAGTAAATACATCAAAGTATATATGCAAAGTACACATGAAAATAATCGTAATAACTGGATATTTTTTTGTTTAGATAAAAACAGTTTATAATATTATTTGGTAAGTATTAACCGTAGAATATATATGTATGGGTAATATACTATTATATAATGTATAATGTAATAATAAATATTAATAAATTAATAATACAGTGATTAAATCGCATAGCATTTTTTAAAATTTAATAACTATGTATGTATGTAACCAACTATCATCTGTGTAAATTTTTTCTATGAATAAAGTAAATAATAATAATTATTATTATAGTAGTTATAACTCTTAAAATGTTGTATTCATGTTGTAATTACGTAATATAATATAATAATAACTGCGCACTGCGCGTATTCTGTACGAGCACAGTAAAACTTTTTTTTAATGTAAGTATGTATTTCTATACATTATATTAATTTTTACGTGTACTGTTCAATCATCAATTCCTGGATGTGTAGTATTAGTAACGTTTTTTTTGTCTTGTCCTACCAGCAACCAGTATGTCTGGCTCACTAACAATCGTTACAATATAGCTATCTGTAAATTCTATAACTATTATGTACTCTACTATTACATTCTATAATTTTTCTGTTTTCATAATTTTTGATTATTGATTATAACTGCTGTATATTTAGGTTTATAACTGAATTTGGATTCTTGATTCATTTCTGCTTCTGCTGGGTCAATTCATCAATCGGTGACTTACAATAAGAATTGTGTAGATAGTAGTAATGATAAAATGAGTAAATATTTGATTTGATTCGAATCTCTCTACCTGCTTAATGTAAGTTTCCTCGTGAAAATGTGTAATGTGGATACATACTCTTCTAGTTTTATACTGGGAGAGATGAGACAAAGAGAGAGTGTGTATCTAGGAGTACTAGCATTTGTTTACGGTTTACTCGTACTTACAAATTTTTTTATTTGTGTATGACAAATTTTTCATGGTTATTTTTTTCCATATAAGGTATTTTTAAGTGTAGGTAGTTAGGTAGCTGATGTTCACGACGTCGGTTTTGGTAGTTTTTTTTGGATTTTGTTGAAGGAAGTTTAACTGTTTGAAACATAGCAATAAAAAGGTATGTTTGTAAACTTGATTCATTTATTCTTGCTTTACTATACTGCATATAATTATCTTAGCCAATCATATTTTTGGTATAATTTTAAATTTTTTATTCTACTCAAACCATTACAGTACTTGTCATTTTGCTGTAGTGATTTTTACCTACAGTTATATTTGAGTAAATTATCCCGGTAATTACAGATACAATTATTGGTTCTAATTTATGTAGATAGTTATATTTATAATATATTCGTATTAGTATGAACTCCTAATCTATACACTAATTTTGTTGGTTAAATTTACAATGTAGTAATAATGAATATAACTCATCAACCAGAATTGTCATGCGAATATTATGCTATTTACCTTTTAATTTTTTGATTAAGCATCATCATCACGTGTCAACAGCAAATAATTCTTTGTGCAGGGCTGGAAACTCTAGATGTGGGGACATCCTTCGTAGTCGACCCAATGCTTCAAGATGCATTAGTCCCAATTCCCTAGACATGATTTTCATTATTGTATTAGAAACTCTTTGTAGAAGATAGTAAAGATGTAGAAACAGAAAATTGTAGTGGTATTGAAAATGATGGAAAATTTTAAAATAAAGACGTAATAGTAGTATGCAAATCATTATTCTTATTTTAAAACGGATACTGAGAAAAACTACGTGCAAAATAAAATAAATGTGCTTCAGGAAAATAACTGAGCGGGTCACCCACCTAAGTTGAGGTATTCGTGCCGTTAAAGCGTCTACAACGGTCACATCTCCTTTGATGGGATGCCTGTGAGTTTTCACTACTTCGAGCCGGAGTGCCCGCAAAACTGCTGAATTTAGACGATGGATCTCCGCCGTACCTTTTAGGCCTGGTCTCTCTGCACATATTTAATCAACAATAATTATTACAAGCCCCCGTGGANTGTGCTTCAGGAAAATAACTGAGCGGGTCACCCACCTAAGTTGAGGTATTCGTGCCGTTAAAGCGTCTACAACGGTCACATCTCCTTTGATGGGATGCCTGTGAGTTTTCACTACTTCGAGCCGGAGTGCCCGCAAAACTGCTGAATTTAGACGATGGATCTCCGCCGTACCTTTTAGGCCTGGTCTCTCTGCACATATTTAATCAACAATAATTATTACAAGCCCCCGTGGATATGGTACTTAATACTAGTACGCAGCATGCATATTTTCTAAAATCTAATCTGTGATACGTTTTTCTTGAAAAACAATGGGATGACGGTTACCGTGAGAGAGGAGAACATAGGCGGAGTAGAGGGCAAGTTGTGTATCGTTGAGTTTTAGTTCTGCGATGGCTCGAGCTACGTCGAATATAGATGAGACAAGCTTCATCTCGTTCGTTTCGGCCGTTAAAAAGGCTTCGGGTGGCAGGAGAGTCTCTCCAAAGAGGACGGAGTTGGTCGCTGGGTCAAAGTGTCTTGAAACACGGAGGACGACCAGCTCGAAGGCGCCCGCTTTGAGGAGGACGATCTGGTCGTCTTGGGGCAACTTCATGAAGCCCGGCACCATCTTGGCGAACTCAATGATTTGTTGAACAACTGCCGTGAGACGGGATGCCGCCTCCAACCACAAATCCTCATTGGCTTAAATCTTTGTAATATAACACTTTTGAGATGTCCTGCGGACGGCGAAGCATTTCGGTTACTTGATCTTAAAAAACAACAAATTTCAATTAGGGCTTTGAACACAATAAATCCACGGCGCATACATCGGTAACATAGTGTATCAAAATCTTAATAGCAAATTTCCCTATTCCATACTATACTTTGTTCTCCAATTCTTGAATATTAAATGGCATTATCTTGAAGAAGCATAGAAATGCGAGTGTGATACACCGTTTAAAAATAATGCTTGCTACATAGGCCAGTTTAAAAACGTCGAACTGTTAGAAATCTTGGCAGCTCATTTTGAGATGGATACTTCTGAGCCTGACTTTACTAGTCTCACAGAGTATATACGATATCTTCAAACAATAGTAGGTACTTCAGGAATGAACACACATCATACACATCAACATGCTTAGGCTAAGCATTGATGCATTGACATAAATAGGGTTTCAGCATTAGATGCTAGAATGAATAGATTTGAGAGAGAGAAAGCTGATATTTGATAAGATTTTATTTCCATTATGATTGTGATCATAATTAGAACTGAATCCCATGACGGAACCAGGAACTGGGTTTTGAATCCTGCTAAGGAACTACTTTTTCTCGTGCAGAAATATTGCACAGGGCATGGACTTTAGCTTGGACTAGAACTGATAAGAAAATACTAGACGAACTGGCTTGTGCAATTTACCCACTTCTTGAGTCTACACGACCATTTATACGACATTCCGTAAGTTTCTTATGTGTTGGCTTTACGTTTGTTACTTTCTTGTAATTGTTTAACTTCCCTACCGTGTACTGCATTTAAATCCCATCCGCTTTTCAATTACACTTTTACTGCGTGCAATCGCACTGATTTGTCTGTTGGGTACGGAGCGCATTTTGTATCGTTTATTGTTCATAAAAAAAGCTGTTACGTAATTTAAAACCCTTTACATTTCGGAGCCAATGGTTTAAATTTCAGTTCACTGACTTAATAGTCGAACAGATATTGTAATGAGAAAGTAACTCGGAGATGTTCGACAAGGGTTTGGTTTGGGAGTTTAGTCAATGACAAGGTGTTGTCCATTCCATCCATCCGAACTTTTACATACGATAAGGGGTAAACTTAATTCGAAATTAAACTTCGCAGCAGAGCTTTCCTAAGAATTAAAATTTCTTACAAAGCATTGCATGTTTCTTTAAATTTTTGCATAGCAACAATTATTGAAGTATCGTGTAAGAATCGCTTAGTGGCTGGTAAATTCTATTTTCTAGAAGCCTGCATCAATCTAGGTGATCGTTCTAAAATGAAAACAAGGAACGGAAAAATAGTTCCGCATTCCATTTCCCTTTCCTGCCCAATACTAAAATAGGCATATATACATAGTGTCAGAAATTCGCAGTAACTACCATAATTGCTAAATCAGTAAGCGGGTCGCCATTACCACGCAGGACTAGGGTTTGGATTTGTGAAAAGTACACCCACGTGGTATTTAAGTCATTACGGTAGTTTGGTTCAAGAGCCTTTTTGAAAGCAAGTATATTTGGAAAACAATAGTCTTATATTATACCAACAATGTGTAAAATAGAAATGATTAGGAGATACCATTGGAATAGAGGCATGTTCTGTTATGGGCATCTGTAATAGTTCTGGCTAGGAGTTCGGAGATCTGTAAAGACTCTGGGGGAAGAGCTGTGGTGGTTGTCGTTGCCGGTGCAGCTGATGGACTCATCATTCCGGAATCGGGCAACTCAGTTGATGAGGATCGTGGTTCAAAGCCTGCTCCACTGTTAGGGTTTGTCGTGGAGTCTACGAAGTCACCACCATTCATATCATAGCCTAAGTTCCCAGGAGGTGCTGGATTGTACGTATACCCGTTAGGTGTGTAACTGAAATTGTAAGGAAATGACATCATCAATGTTATAATACACATTACGATAAGGCAAATCATTGTTCAATATCTAAACACTCGTAATAAGAGTATTTTCCCCACGGAACAAAAACTGTTGTTTTCCTTCCGCCTTTTCACCGGAAATATAGTTTCGCTGTGGCTTTCTCTAATATTTTCTTACTTTACACGCAGACATGATCTGCATGTTTTGAAACGCCTACACTACATCATGTGTGCCTTGCACAGCCTACGTGCATAAATAAACGAAGACCAGGCACAGGCAGCACAAATACATGGAATTATTATCCTAGACGTGTAATTAAAGCAAGTGTATAATGCTGAGTATAGAGAACTAATACATAATTAAAAAACTTACTCGCTGTAGGGATTGTATGTATTATGAGAAGTGTAAGGAAGCTGGTCACTGGGGGTGGGAATGGTATGGTCATAACTAGAGGAATCCGGAGCAGTGTCAACACTGTTCGGGGGCACTTTCATTTGGGCTCTGTGGTAACGAACTTCATCTTCAACCTTCTCCCGTTGCTTCTTCGACATCCGGCCGAATTTCACGGCTGTAAATTTAAGAGAACAAAACCAACATTAGTTCAACAAATTCGTTATTTCACATGTCTCTTTCACCGTGAAAATCATTACATTCCTGGAACGCCCCGCTGTTCGAAGTTTAGTCTATGCGTAACATAGGTATAAAATATTCATACAGACTAGTTAAATGTATTTCCTACTGAAAACTGAAAATGTCAACGTGTAGGTACCAGTCAAGCAAGTTAGTGTGAGTGCGTCAATCCGTACAAGTAATATCTATTAGCATTTAGGGCTTGTATAAATACATTATTACACGCTCTTGGTCTACGCTCAATCGTCGCAAAGTCGCATTCTACAATCCAATCCGCCCAAACCACATGACATGACATGAAATGTTCCTACAAAACCTTGTGGATTTGGCTGAATTTCTACGAGGCAAAGACTAATCGTAGGTAAGATGCATGTCACTGCAAAATCCCTCTGATGAATTCATGTGCAAACAATTAAGGGTCAAAGGTCTCGTGTGGTGCGTATGGAATATTAATTTATACCGTAAATATTTATTTGTAACTTGTTCTGACAGTCCAACTGAATGTGGTCGTGAGCTTACCCTCCCATATGCAAAATTTCCTTTACACTTTATTATGACATGATAAATAAAATCTGAATATGTGTCTGTCTGCCTGATTACGATGAAGATGGAGATGATTATCAGTCGGGTGTACATACCGTACACATACATACACATACATATACATTTTCTACGGTTGTGACTGTCCCACATCCATGTTAAAGCATCTCTTAGCCACATCATAGACGTGTATGTAATTTGTCAAACTCGTTCTATCCTTCATCTCTTCCAGACAGCTCCAACTAGCAAAGGCATTCCATTCCGTTCAGAACATTAACGTTACCCGGAACGCAAAACCTAATAGCAATAGCAATTGCAACAGCAACAGCAATAGTTGCAGATAGCCAACATGTTTGTGCTCGTAAGTCTACAAATATTTTTGCAGTCTTTTGAGTCTTGCACTTTGTATTTGTTTTCTTCTCATACCAGCCACGAAGATTAGCTAGAATACCACGTATTCATGCGGGATACACCGTCAGCTGTATTCTTCTACAGGCGTGTGTTACTTGAGTTCCTTACCTATGGAACCTTCTGCAGAGATGAACATGCGAACTGTGGCTCTCTAGATTCCTAGAGTCCATTCCACTCGATTCCTATTCTATATACATACCGACGTACCCTATCCCGTAGTCTACTATTCGTCATTCAACTCTAGTAGTCGCATCTCCTCGTACTGTCCTGACTTGTCTTGCTCTGTTGTCCGAATCCAAATATTTACGTATCTCTGCGCTGCTGTCTCTAGCTCAATCTAAATGTCTTCCTTAACTGTACTCTTTCTACTCGCAACACTCCGACTCGGAGATCAACATTTGGAAATCCCATTTAGTCTTCTTAATTCACTCAGCCAGTAAAGTTGATACAGGAAGGAGTAGTAGCTTGCTGCATGCCCTACAATCCTGTCTTCAATTAAATACCAGCTTTCTGCACATATACATACTGCAGTTCTGGAAGAAACAATGTACCTAATCCTCCGAAAGAAATCATACGGCCCAGCATTAAGTATATATAATTAAGTAAAAAACGGAGACTAATAATTACTATTATTATTGCTACCGCCGAACTCAATTGGGTCCAACTACCTACGGGTAAGTTCGTGACTCACCCCATGTTTAAACACAGCAACGGTTGGATGTCCACCAAAATGACGAAATATGAAAACCAATGAAATGTTGCGCATTCCTACACCTATACTCATCCACCGTAAATTCCTCAACTTTATAACATTTTCTATACCAGGAATTTTCTCAGGAATAAGACCACTCTTCACATTGCGATCAATATAAGTAGGTATGTACTTACTCCAAATTGAAAATGAATTAAAATGAAATGAATACATGTTTCCATTCATAAACACATGATACTATTTCCGCATCCGTTCACTAAAATTTGATACCAGGATTGTAATTTTGTAATGCGGCTACTAGATTTACATTAGTCAGACATAGCGATTCAACATAACATGTCTATATTACACCTATCTAGGGAGTAAGAATGCAAATAAATGCATTATCTATAAATAATGTATCTGGGCAGACATGAATATTTAATGTTTGTTTATTTCTTATTTTTAGACATTCGGACATCTATCTACTAATACATACTGATGATACACGGGCACAGACCAATACACATGAATGATGTGATTATTGCCTCCTAATCCCAGTCCCAGTCCAAATCCCTGCCAAACATATTTCCTATAGATATGCTCTCGCGTAAATTATAATCCAACGGTTTACACTACTAATGTCTAGGTAACATATATACTCATAAATAAATGCCGGAAGAAATGATGAAGACGTTGAAGTGTAGTGCAGAACTCTTCCACCTCAGTGTACTATGTTTAAAGCACAGGAAACGTATGTATATGGGGATGCTCCATTCATACAATCATACATAAATGCCTATTTCATGTCCGGGTAATAAATGAGAAGATGACACTAATCCTGGTGAGACTTGAGGCATGGATCCTAATTCAAAATTGGCAGTGTTGAAAGTCTTTGTGTCTGTGGATTGAAAGGCTGGGAAAAAACGCAAGACGAAGGAGAAGAATAACATCCTGGACATGTAGCATGTATCCATGCATGGACTACTTCCATTCATTGACGAGAGATTGGTTTCATCCTAGGACCGTATGAATTATGATGAGGGAAGGCGCGGTGCATCCCAGTCCCAGCTCATATGTGTCTCTAAACTGGATTGTAAAATGATGAAAGGAAAATAGGGAAAATCGGAAGCTTGATGGAAGGTAGGTAGAGGTAGAAGTAAGGTAGATAGTAATCTATCTGATGGATGATATTGAGGGATGGATGCATTGCGATGGAATGCACTGTGCAGAAATTCCAGAGCCAGTTGCCCTAATGATGAGATACGATACGATACGATGCGATACGAGAGACGAAGATACGGAGAGGTGTAGGCAATGGGTGTGTGTGTCTGTGTGAGTGTGCGAGGAGTGACGGACTTGGAAGAGCAGAGAGTGAGAGAGAGAGAGAGACGAACAGGACGGCAACATGGCTCGTGAGGTTAAAGACCTTCTATGCGGAAGCAGTTGGCTCACTCACTCACAGCCGCACAGCTCAACATAATGCGAGATCGATA
>JAAXYX010005114.1:0-11336 GCA_036851915.1 Ptenothrix huangshanensis | reverse complement strand
ATGCATTTCAGATCTCACAGATTTCAGATCCTACAGTCACGTTGGCATGGAGACCTGTGGAAAATTATAGCGGCACTCGAATTGGGCACTCACTACAATTCTCCACACGTCTCCATGCCAACGTGACTGTAGGATCTGAATCTGTGAGATCTGAAATGCATTGGGTATCCCGCTAATGTAATATAATTCCAAGATGTAATAATAATATGATGGGGAAAATATTTCCGGGAATAAAAATGATACAGTTTGAGTGTAATTTCTGCAAACAAAATGGACCCCCTACGTGGTTTCCTGGAATATTATGCGGGAAAAGTTGACATCGATTTCTGAAGATGCATGTATACTTCATTTGCCTTACACTTTGACCTTGATCTCATATGCGCCTAACTCTATAAATAATTCATTTTCTACTTAAAGGTCAATAATCTTAAAGAAACCTTTTTCCCTACAAAATTACAAAAATTTAGCGTAGAAAGTGTTTAAACCCTATGGTGCACTCCGACCCTAATGCTTATGTTTGGAATGGCTCTAATTTCTTTAATTAGGTAAGCATAACGACGAGCTTCTATGTAAGTGACTCTTGTGTCATTTTGCTTTCCTATGAAGCCAATATGATAATATATGCTTGGTTCTTTGAAATTAGATTGGAAACCAGAATGTATTGCCGTAAATAAAAATAAAGAAAACTGTGCCATCAAGTGATATGACGCAATTAAATATCCTTATAGCTGAGCCGGATATTAATACATAATCAAATAGTGCTTATATTAGCATACCTGATAAAACTTGATACAGAAAGAATTTATCCACAAACAGCGTGAAATAGTTGTAACACGATCGAAATATATGTGTATGGTGTACTAACTACAAGACGTTGGAATAATTTGGGCTATAATTACATACATACAATAAATAAACAGTGTTTAAAACATACAAAGGTTTTAAAACATCAGCAGGATTTCTTCTTAAAAGCCAATAATATGGCGGCAACGCTTTGCCCGACAAAATCGCAGAACTTTGGTGTGGAAAGCCTCTCCACCGTGTGAAACGCCCCGACCCTAATGCCAATATTTGAGATGGATCTAATTTCCTTTATTAAGTAACGGTAACGCTGAACTTCCATAGATGTACTAAAACAGTGTTCTGTTTTTACTCCGATGGTTTTGTTTACTTGTGAATTTCTGCTCAATCTTGAGGCTAATAGAATGAGATGTTTGATCCTTTGAAATGAGATTGGTATCCAGAATGCATTGCCGTAAATCAGAACAAAGAAAATCGTGCAATCTATCGCCATTTTGCAAATGATTGTTCTTATAACTGTGTCTCTGTGGTCAAAAAGAATGGTAAAACAAAACCCATAAATAGAAACCGTAAGAAGCAGTACTTTAAAAACAAATATTTGAGATGAGCAGCTTTGGTTGAACAAATGTGTAACAAGGTGTATTCGACGCAGGCGCTTTGCAACAGCAATTAATCCATTTTGTGTGAAGTTTGTTTTTTGTCTAGAAAACATATTAAAGAATTAAAATTTAAATTAGTATCAGTTTTTCGAACTTGTTGACTCAAATTGATCATGCCTAACTTTCCCCGACGCAACCATTCAACTTCAAGTTTTGGTTAGTATCAAAATAAAAATATTAGTTTATGTTATATCAGCGTAATACTGAGCTAAGAACAGTCATATTTCCATACCTGATTACATAAGATAACTCCTTGTCAATTCCTTTCAGTCGAAACGCTAATAAATCAAACGTGGTAAGATGGACTAAAAGTTGAAAAGTAGAGGCCGTTCTGTTGAAGCACAGTACAGTACCTTCGACGATAGACAGAAATAAGCATAAATGTACATTTTTTTGTTCAAGTTCAAAGAGCTGTATGGGTGATGCGGTCGTGTTGGATCAGCAAGCAGATACAATATACTCAATAAGACAGTTGCGTAGGACAGAACCGAAAAATACATTAGTAGTATTTCCTGGTACGAAAACTGAGCAAATCTGTGTCGACGTTTGTTTGCATTATTTTCCGATCCCAAATTCCATTCCTCGGCTTTCTCATTCCAGACCAGAATGATGGTATGATACCATTTATATCTGAGATGGATCGTAAGGAAAAATGAAACAAAAGAATCCATGACAATTAACCAATGTGCGCAAAAATGATTTGCGTTAAATTCGGTCTCTTTCTGGAGAAAAAACTTGCTGAATTTCCAGCAGGAGTGAAGAGCATAAAGATTGGATATAAAAAACAGAAACTTGTAACCCCATTGTTGAAACAATGATTTGTGCAGTTGAATTTTTTCTGTTTGCTTGTCGCAATCGAATGGAATAAGACACAATTTTGATAAAATCCAAAGTGTAATATTATTGTAGCGGCTTTCAGTTTTGGACAACATTTTGTATTATCAAAGACCCTAGGAATACTGGAATGAATATTCCTTTCTATTTTACAAAACTCTCAATGCCTTTATATTCAGGAAGTGAATACTACCAAAGATTTCATGAAAAACTGTCTATGTTAGTTACAATTCCACTTTGTCTTTCGGCTAATTTTAATATAATTGTACAGTTTTTCAAAATCATAATGTATGTATGTGTAGTATGTTATCAAGAGTAGGTAGTCAATTTATTGTGATTGGTATGTTACATAAACGTCCCAACCTGGTTGTGTCAAATAATTTGGAATAAAAATAGGTTGAGATTAATAATAGACCATTTTAGGTACTGCTCTCAAGACTTTTGGAGCTTTGTTCGGCAATATAAGTGGAAATTAACTTTTGCGGGTAGACATTTTTGAACTGTTTTCATACAAGTGATATTTATTCCTGAATTTGGTGGTAAAAATTTGTTGACAAAAGAGGGCTTCTGGAAACTCGAGGGATAAATTTAAATCGTAATGAAAATTGAAACAAAAATATTGGTTGGTTGTTCAATTATTTAAAAATAATACGAACAAATTGTAGTTGAAATGCACTAATTTAGGATAAAGTTCTTGCTAAATGCAAACCAAAATTATTTCGTATGAAAATTGTCTAAAAGAACCCAAACAGGATCGACTAGGAATGAAGTTTAATGAGTAAGCAAATACATACGTACATAAAATGCGGTTCTGTGGTATTATTGTTATGTCCTTGGAATGCAATGTTATAATCACGACTTTCCGTTTTGGATGAAAGTCTAAACTTTATTAAGCCTATATTTAACAAAAACTTATTGAACTAATACTAAATTTTGAGCTACAAATAAATCAGGAGTTTTGCAAACTTTTACAAACAGACATCGAAATACACACTTTATTGAAAACGAAATGTTTTAATGTTGATTAAAATCTAAAAACATGTAATTATATGCGAAACTTATTTAAGTTGTATTATGTTAATACTGAAATCGAACTATTTTTTAAAGAATTGCAACCGATTAACTCAGCCCAAAAAGCAACTGAGCTGTTTGTAGCACGTTCACCTTTTTTCTCCATTATGCTCGGGTTATGCATTTTGGCTGCTCATTATGCATTTTACACAATTTACGCAATTTCAAAAATTTGTTTTTACAATTTTTTATTAGTAACGTATTCAAACACTTAAAAACTTGGCAACCAGTATGCTAGGACGTCATTATGAATTTTATGCGAATTGGTCGCCTTACTAATTGATACAGCATATGATATTTATAGAAATTTTTAAATTACCTACGTGGTATTGCAAAAAACAAGTGACGGACATGTGTAGAAACCAATTCGATAACTGGTATAAACGCTGCTACTTATTGTGTTCTACATTTATGCCTTTTCTTTTAGTCAGCTTTTGTTAAGAGGGGTTACATTAGAATATCTTGATCCCAAAACGTAAGGTGTAGCATAAGCATGCTAAACTTAAAAAGGGACTTTACTACAAGCGTAATATTTGTTAAACCATGTGTCATGAATACTACGTTTGGATCATTTCTTAAAAGCCAGTAATACAGCAGCAACTTTTTGTCCCACAAAATCACAGAATTTTGGTGTGGAAAGTCTCTCCACCGTATGAAATTCCCCGACTCTAATGCCAATGTTTGGAATCGAGTCAACTTCTTTCATTAAGTAACAGGCCCGAAGATCATCTATGTATGTACTTAAACCTTGCTTTGCTTTGCCTCCTACTGTAATATTGGGTTTTGATCCTGATGAATTTCTGTTCAACCTTGAAGCCAGTAGAATTAGTTGCTTGTTCAATTGAAATGTGTTTGGAATGCGGAATGCATTACCGTAAATAAAAACAAAGAAGATCGTGCAATAAATCGATACTATACAAATGATAGCGCTGATAATTGTGTCGTTGTGGTCCAAAAGAATGATTAGACAAAATCCAGAAATAGAAGTTGTGAGAAGTAGAACTTTGAATACAAATATTTGGAAAGAGCAGCATTGGTTGAACAAATGTGTAAGAAGGTGTATTCGACGTAAGCGCTTTGCAACCGCAATTAATCCATTTTGCGTAAGGTTCTTTCTTTGCCTATGAACAAAACAAAGATTAATTAAAATTCTAGTTTAAATGTCAGCTGCCCCGCTTGTATAAATACATTGGAGAGGATAAAAATTTAACCGACTATCAACGCATCACAATTATGTGTAAATAATTTTACGGGTCTAAAAATAGTATTGTTATAATAATTTTGATATACTTACTTTAGGGCATCAGCTAAGTGGTTAGCAATTCCATTTAGTCGAAATGTTAATAAGTCAAACGTGGACAGATGGAGAAATAGTTCAAATATTATGGCTGTTGTAAAGAAGCACAGCATAATCGCTTCGACTAAAGCAAGGAATAAAAACGTACAAATATTTTGATGTTTTAAGCTTAATGAGCTGTAAATGTTATGTGGGCGTGTAGGATCCGAAAGGGAATAGATGATACTTAATAAAATAGTCGCGGAGCACAAAACCAAAATGTACATTAGAAGTAGTTCCTGGTAAGAAAATTGATTTAACTTGCGACGACGTTTACTTTCATTTGGGTTCAAACTGAATTTCCATTCCTCACTTCTTTCATTCCAAACTAAGGCGAACGTACGATATCGTTGAAATCTGAGACGGATAGTAAACAAAAATGAAACAACAGAAACCTGAACAGTTAACCAATGAATACCAAAATGATTCGCGTTAAATTCAGCCTTGTTTTGATGCAAAAAGCCACTGAATTTCCAGGTTGAATGAAGAGTATAAAAAATTGACAACAAAAATAGGAAAATGTATCCGAAGCGTTGAAACATTGATTGATGCAATTGTATTTTGCCTGTTTGTTTGTCGTAATCAAATGGAATAAGGCAAAGCTTTGACAAAATGTGTAAAGCGATGCTATTGTAGCCGTATTCGGTTTTGGATAGCATTTTGTAGTTTGTTATGCTGGGAGTTGGATAACTCAATCTTTAGTTCTGACTAACGATAAGATTAAAAATGACTAAAGTAACTATTCTGTAGTTCGTAATGCTAATGCTACCGATGAGTTTTCGAGAAGCTTGGACAATGCTCAGTAGACACTGACTGTATGAGTTTTCCTATGTAATTATTGGACTATTTCTGGTGATAACATATAAAGCGGAAACTTGTGTATTACACTTGTCCGGGTATATGTTTAGTACGAAAAGCTCTTAATCAAGGTGGTACTGTAATGAGAAGGCTACATTTAATGAACGTTCGCGTTAAAAAAACATATAGTTATGTTTGCCACATAACATTGAATAACAATATGCCTGTGTTATGTGTTCATATAATGACTGTGTATAATTACTGCTTACTAACGCTCTGTTGGGGAAATTCAATAAGAGTAGTCTTCAAATAAGGCTGCTCTCAGGAAAAACTCAACTAATATAATTATAACATTGCCTAGTAATATAGCAAGTTGTAAATGCTAGAATCCGAATATTAGGATAGTCGGATTGAAACCGAATCGAGACAGCGAAACAATTTTTTGGTTATTATAGAGAAACAATCGATTATCAACCCTTCCACCCAAGTGATGATCTAGAACTTCCATTAATTTCTTAATCAAAGAGAGTGGAAGAAAAATATTTGAACTGTATGCCAACCCAGTACTGTCATTCAATAACAACCTTGTCCCGGGAATTAAATAAAAATAGCTATATTCATGGTCAAAATTACAAAGGGCAATTTTTTGTTTGCATTGCTGGTGATAAACAATTTCATAACAAAATCAATTTTCTTTTGTGTGTACAGCATTTTTAATCAGAATAACTAAGCCTGACGTGATTGTATGACATACATATGGCGTAAGCTCTCATTATACCATGTTGAAATTTTAAATTTAATTTACTGGAATATGACATTTCACAATAAGTTAATTATTAGCATGAGCGCAATGTAGTAGTTTAGTAACCAGAATATATTGAAGAAATGACCTTAACAATACAGAGACAAAAGATCTTTCTACATACATATTATGTTTTTGATTTTAAAACTTTTAAGTTCAAGTAAAATTATTGAATGAATTTATTGAAGCTGCAAAGCATGTTATATGCAATCCAAAACAAACGACTTGCAACGTTGCAACATGGATTTTATCGTCGAAAACATACGATATTGGTGTTCATTTCGACAAATTGAATTTATAGAATTTTGAAGACCTCTTAAAGGCCCGTATTATGGCGGCTACTTATCCGACAAACTATGAGACTTTTATCACCACTTTTTGTAATTGACGTAGTCGATCATAAATCTTTTTGAGACCTAACAATAAAACTGTTTTAAGTGCAAACTGCAAGTTTAAAAGGCTGTACGTTATACTTTTAATCTTTATTTATAATTATTAAAAATATATTCCTTCCTTACTTAGGAGAGTGCCTTCATTTTTCATAGTATGCAATGATGAGACTGTCGGTGATTATTTTAATAGTTTACGGAAAAGCAGTGCATGGACAAGTAATACCTTTCTGGTTAATGATGAACCGCCTTTTGATTTTAGTATTCTGTACTAACCCTATCTTGACACATATGATGAAATCAAAATAAACAAAATTATAACTGCCTAAGGAAAAGCGTATGTGACAATTTTTCCATTGTTAATTAAATAAGCTTGTCAAAATCATACCCAAATGGTAAAAAGTATTTCTGCTTGTGTAATAACTAGGGAAAAATTTAAAAACTGAACTCACTTCCCGTTCAAAGCGTTATTAGAGATATATACAGTGGAACCTTCCTGTAGTGACGCCGTTTCTAGTGACATTCTCATTAATATGACATGATTTTCATTCCCCCTCACAAAAAATGCCTGCATATTGACCTTTTTATAGTTACAATCTTACTGTAGTGAAATAAAGTGCTCGGTCCCTTGAGATGTCACTATAACGAGATTCCACTGTAAGTATCATGCAATTGGTATAATTATTAGTGTAACAACCTCACATTGACAAAGCACTAAACAGACCTCAATTCTCATTTCTCTATTTTTTACTGTTTACCCCCGAATCAAAAAGAATCTCCTACTAGGTTCGGATATATAAAAAGCAACATCCATTTCAATTTTATTACTGATGAATAAGGAAATTAAAATGTATTAAATGCATAATAACACCATAGCATACCGGCTGCCAGGTTTTTGAAGGTTGAAATACCTAACTATTGCAAAATGCCTTAGAGAATCCGGGTTGGTATGGTGCATTAAAACCATTGTAGCTTATGCATCTGACTAGTTGAATTAAATAAATAAATTCAATGTCAACAAACTGATATTATTTTTACTCACAAATAAAATTTAATATTTGTTTTTGAATTTTAAACTTTCCATTCTGACCGACGACTGGATTTAGTTGGCAGACTTTTAGAAGGCCGTATTTGAACTTGAACTGTGCTGCAGCTGCTGTGTTTCTATGTGGTGTTCAACTTATTAATACTAACCTGCAAAGTGACCACTGGAACTGGAAAGCATTTACATTGATGCGCCGACATTGAATTCGAGATTGGTACACTAACAGAGTGTGTGAAAAGAGAACTGAACAATATTTACAACGTTCTATGTTCGATCATATTTCAATTTATCGATTACTAAAATTCCAGCAGAAGAAACTAAGAAAGGAAGTATTAAATACTGAACCAGAGAGCAGCTCAAGTAAAATGACTTCGGTGACTGTGCCCAGCTCGCTTTTCAACTTGATGCTCTTCACGTTTGGGCTCCTCAGCTTCTGCTTCGTGAGTGTGGAAGGTAATTTCACAGTAGTTGAAAATTGCTCGACTTGATATAAGCCATTGAGATGAATACCTGAAGACAAATTCTGAATATTTATTGTTTTTGAAACGATTTAGGTCAGGTAGCACTCGACTGCTACAATTGTACTCAAAGTCATGACTGCCAAGCAGTATCAAGTTCAACGGCAACAGTTAAATGCTATGCATGCATGATCTGGACGGATGGTTTGTACGTGAACCGTGAGTGTGAAATTGTTATTGCGGGTATCGATATCGTCGATTGCGAACACATAAGTTTGCTTCCGGGAGTGAAGGAGAAATGCACGTGCGTGACGAATCGGTGCAACGACATTCCACATGCATCGCGACGCGGGGACGGCACTTGTCTCAAATCTGAGCTGACCAACGTCCTCATTCTTCTCATTGTCTTCCTGTGGCTACGGCTTAGATATCTTGTGTAATAAATGTTTCCTTAAAGAAAAGATGAGTATCGACTACTGTACAATACTACCATCCGTAATGTTTTCGCCAATAGTTTTTCTGTTTTCGTAATTAATAACTAGCGGTAAGTGAGTTCACAGATAAATCAATATACAATCAAAAGTGCTTATTAGTGTTATTAGAATAAATAAAGTGTGAAATGCAATGGGTATGAATGTGTAAGTAAAATTTTTAGCATACCATAGACTTCGAAAAATCCGTTCTCACTCATGTCATTTTTTATTGTTTAGAAATCAAAGACAAGATTTGAATTTTCGTAATAACTTAAATCTATTTAAGCCGTAGTAAATGACGATATTTGCATTTCAATCTTTGATTGCAGTCATAAAAGATTGATAGCTCGGTCGCAATTTTTTTCCTTGCTATTCACATAATCCGCAATTCTGTCATTGTGATTCAGTACATCTATAATTCATATTATGCTTGATTATCACCCATCGTTGGATTATTATTGCATCGTATTTATTCTTTCCGTCATTTAGATGGCTTGACAGCCACCCAGAGCTCCGGTTAGGAACGAAATGGAAAAGTTGTTTTCCATTGCGAGTAGCACAATTTGGATTGGAGCGCAAATAATCCATGATTATAGATTACCGGCATTAATTAAATAAGCCTTAAAAAGAATCTTATTCAATAATATTGAACCAGATTTATGGTATGCTTTTCAATTAGGTATATATTAAATAAATCCCTCCACGTCCACACATGTAATAAAAATCAAATGCTTTAAAGTCACTAAGTTTAATACTTGTATTGCTTCCATGTCAATTGTAACCTAAAGTTTTGATTGCCCAACTGAATCAGAATACAATTTGAGACCTACAAATACAAATACCAGAAACAACAAATCTTGCAGAATGTCCTACTAGTTCAGAATAAATAACTTCCACTATTCATTTTTACTTTTTAACTAATTGTGGAGCTTTTTGAAGAGCAATTAGAATGGAGGCGACCTTTTGCCCCACAAAATCACAAAATATTGGTGTGGAAAGTCTCTCAACTGTGTGAAACTCTCCAACCTTAATTCCAATGTTTGGGATCGCTCTTATTTCCTTCATCAAGTAATTGGAACGACGGACATCCAAGTAAGTAATGAAAATTCTTTTTGTGTTGACTCCAGTGGCTATGTTTACATGTGGCCCTTGTGCCATCCTGCTTATCCTTGAAGCCAATAGAATAAGGTTTTTGATCCTTTGGAATGAGAGTGGAATCCAGAATTCATTGCCGTAAATGAAAATAAAGAAAACTGAACAATCGATGGATATTAAACAGTTCAATATCATTACGACGGTGTCTTCGCGGCCAAAAAGAATAGTTACGCAAAATCCAGAAATAGCAATTGTAAGAAAAAGTAACTTGAAAATGAATATTTGAAAGGAACAGCTTTGGTTAAATAAATGTATAAGAAGGTGTGTTCGACGAAAACGTCTTGTGACTGCAATTAGTTCACGTTGCGAGAGATTTGTTCTGTACCTGTGTAGAAAAAATATTAAAATTCATTTTTACACCTTCACTGGAAAATTATAATTTGCACATTTTTTAAATATTTTAACAAAGCATGGTAGGTAGTCATTTCAAAACTATTGTTTGCTTACTTGATTGCATCGACTAATTGCGCCTTAGTGTTATTTAGTCGAAAGGTTATTAAATCGAACGTTGTTAGATGGATTAACAGTTCAAAGACAACGGCGGTTCCGAAAAACAAAATCATGAGACTTTCAACCACAGAGAGAATTAAAAACATATAAACATCTTGATGATGCACACTTATTGAGCTGTACAAGAGCTGTGGCCGTGTTGCATCAGCAAGCAAGTAGATTATTAGAAATGCAATGCTTGCGTAGCACACAGGACTAAAATACATTTGTAATAATTCTTGGTACGAAAACTGAGTTAGCCGGCGCCGGCGGCAACATTCATCCGAATTACTTTTCCCAGATTTCCGTTCCTCACTGCTCTCGCTCTCATTCCAAACTAAGATAACGGTACGATACCATTTAAATCTAAGGTGGATCTCAAGGAAGAGTGAAACAACGGAGACCAGACCATATGCCCAATTTATGCAAAAGTGATTTGCATTAAAATCATTCATTCCCGGGAGAAAAAACTTGGTAAATTGCCAACAGGAGTGAATGGTGTAAGGAATCGACAAGAGAAACAACAAAATGTATACGAATCTTTGAACTAAGGATTTGTGTAATTGAATTTTGCCAGTTTGTTTGTCGTAATCGAATGGAATAAGGCATAATTTTGATAAAATTTGAAGCGCGAAACTATTGATATGATTTTCAGCCGTGGATAACATTTTTTTCGAGGTTTGTTTGAGCCTTTACTTACTGGCCGAGCTAAAATCGGAGTAATTTTACCTACAGTTATTTTTTGCAGGCGTTCGAAAGCGCATTAACTTTACTGTTTCTAATACCAAAATGATTCTACAATAGACTCAATAACTTCTATTTATCACAGTAAGACTTTTTTGGGTTACTACGATTAAAGTAGGACTTTCTGTCGCAAGCCATATTTGGTTTGTTTACACAAAGCGTAATCAATAGGGTTGTACCCAATGACTTTCCACCTTTCCACTTTTATTTTCACCATGGAAAATAAGCGAGCGACGTGAAAAAGTTTTCAAGTTGAAAAAAACTTTTTTCCACAAAATCAAA